>JAZDUA010000118.1:3490000-3649765 GCA_038098605.1 Gryllus longicercus | reverse complement strand
TCCTCTCCTCCTCCTCTTCCTCTCCTCCTCCTCCTCTCCTCCTCCTCTCCTCTCCTCCTCCTCCTCCTCTCCTCCTCCTCCTCCTCTCCTCCTCCTCCTCCTCTCCTCCTCCTCCTCCTCCTCCTCTCCTCCTCTCCTCCTCTCCTCCTCTCCTCCTCTCCTCTCCTCCTCCTCCTCCTCCTCTCCTCCTCCTCCTCCTCCTCCTCTCCTCCTCCTCCTCCTCCTCCTCTCCTCCTCCTCCTCCTCCTCTCCTCCTCCTCCTCCTCCTCCTCTCCTCCTCCTCCTCCTCTCCTCCTCCTCCTCCTCCTCCTCCTCCTCCTCTCCTCCTCCTCCTCCTCCCCTCCTCCTCCTCCTCTCCTCCTCCTCCTCCTCCTCCTCCTCCTCCTCTCCTCCTCCTCCTCTCCTCCTCCTCCTCTCCTCCTCCTCCTCTCCTCCTCCTCCTCTCCTCCTCCTCCTCTCCTCCTCCTCATCTCCTCCTCCTCATCTCCTCCTCCTCATCTCCTCCTCCTCATCTCCTCCTCCTCATCTCCTCCTCCTCATCTCCTCCTCCTCATCTCCTCCTCCTCATCTCCTCCTCCTCATCTCCTCCTCCTCATCTCCTCCTCCTCCTCATCTCCTCCTCCTCCTCATCTCCTCCTCCTCCTCATCTCCTCCTCCTCATCTCCTCCTCCTCCTCATCTCCTCCTCCTCATCTCCTCCTCCTCATCTCCTCCTCCTCATCTCCTCCTCCTCATCTCCTCCCTCTCCTCCTCTCCTCCTCTCCTCCTCTCCTCCTCTCCTCCTCTCCTCCTCTCCTCATCTCATCTCCTCCTCTCCTCCTCTCCTCATCTCATCTCCTCATCTCCTCCTCTCCTCATCTCATCTCCTCATCTCCTCCTCTCCTCATCTCATCTCATCTCCTCCTCTCCTCATCTCCTCGCCTCATTCTCCTCGCCTCATCTCCTCCTCGCCTCATCTCCTCCTCGCCTCATCTCCTCCTCTTCCTCATCTCCTCCTCTTCCTCATCTCCTCCTCTTCCTCATCTCCTCCTCTTCCTCATCTCCTCCTCTTCCTCATCTCCTCCTCTTCCTCATCTCCTCCTCTTCCTCATCTCCTCCTCTTCCTCATCTCCTCCTCACCCTCATCTCCTCCTCCTCCTCATCTCCTCCTCCTCCTCATCTCCTCCTCCTCCTCATCTCCTCCTCCTCCTCATCTCCTCCTCCTCCTCATCTCCTCCTCCTCCTCTCCTCCTCCTCCTCCTCATCTCCTCCTCCTCCTCATCTCCTCCTCCTCCTCATCTCCTCCTCCTCCTCATCTCCTCCTCCTCCTCATCTCCTCCTCCTCCTCATCTCCTCCTCCTCCTCATCTCCTCCTCCTCCTCATCTCCTCCTCCTCCTCATCTCCTCCTCCTCCTCATCTCCTCCTCCTCCTCATCTCCTCCTCCTCCTCATCTCCTCCTCCTCCTCATCTCCTCCTCCTCCTCATCTCCTCCTCCTCCTCATCTCCTCCTCCTCCTCATCTCCTCCTCCTCCTCATCTCCTCCTCCTCCTCATCTCCTCCTCCTCATCTCCTCCTCCTCATCTTCTCATCCTCATCTTCTCATCCTCCTTCTCATCCTCCTTCTCATCCTCCTCCTCTTCATCCTCCTCCGCCTCCCACGAAACATAGAATTCGTTCATTCTAATAGGACCAGAAATATTTTTCAATTTCTATCTCGGACTGACTTCTCTTTATCGTCTGTATTGTTCAAAGCTTCTACCCTCTTTGTTTCAGAAATTTGTATTAGTTTCAATTTATTTTCAGTAAATCGAACTTTTATATCATAGAATAGCTCAATGTGCTCGTAACAAAACGATTGGAGTCCTGAGAACAATGTTCACCAGTAAAACCCATCGATAACGCTAAAGAATGTTACTTATAATTTCGAAATAATAATTAAAAATGTTCATATTAACAAAAACAGCTATTTGTAGTTGTCCTAAAAAGATATACATTACGTCACTTTTTTTATTTTAAACCCCAGTCATCTCTTTAAAATCTCTAAAGAAAATATTAATATCCTTCACAAACCTTTTGGAGATTTCAATATTTTTCCTTCCTTTAATCAACTATAAAACATTTAAGTCATATTAATTAATAGTATGCGTATATCAATTTATGAATGTGTTGCATTGAATTGATATATTAATGTAGAACATATTATATTTATATTGAAAAACAATGTTGGCAACAATAAGGCGTCAAATACACATGATGAAAAATGTAACAAATGTTTATTAGTCTTGTTGTATCATGCACTTTCGTGAAAACTGCATTCCAATACTTTGAACTGTTTTCAATTAGCTACAGATTCTGTTGTGCAACTAACTGTACTAATTTATTTATTCAACCTGTATGAAATTTGCAAATTCTAAAACTTGTTTTTATATCCAACTATAAATTAACAATGTGTAGTAGGCCATCTATATAAATGTTCATCATTTCAACTTGAACTTTATTTACTGGAATTAACCAACCATAGTATCTCAAAGAGACTGCAGCAAACTAGTTTGAAGCAGTTTCCTCAGTGAGACGCATTGTGGCAAAGCAACTTCGCCAAATCCTGTGACACTTTTGTATGCCCACTCCCACTTTCTTTAACTATCGCACACACAACTTTATTGGGACTTTGATTTTACATCGTTCAGCCGTTAGGCTCTTTCAAATTTTAGTTGAATACAAAATACACAACATAACACTGAATGCACACTTTAATGGAGGAAACCCAATCCAGCCCCTCCAATCAATTTAGTGGCTTACGATACTTCAACGTGATATGTGAGAAAGAAGAAGAGAGGGTACCGTTTCCTAAACCTCGATCTCCGATACTACTTGAAAATGTAGAATGCTGGGAACCTTTTGCATGTTAAAAAAGAAGTCATGAGATATGCTGTGTATGCAATTTTGGAGGAAAGGAATTTTTAATCCAGAGTAGAGAGAGTTATTTCGTAAAATCCCATGGAGATACTGTGGCTATTGTTGGAATTTTATTTTGAAACATTTAAAATTTGTTTATATGGTAGAATCAGCATTGTACCAGACTGGGCAAGTATCTAGCAACAAGAGGCCGTCGGACGGTTTTTTGCGTAGGCAGCTCTTCCATTGTCCGCACTTCTCTCATCCAGCCCTTCGCCAGGAAAGCTGTAGCCGTCGACGACCGGTGTCCGAAGGGCAGCCACGCGGAGAACGCACCGACCGGCAACGCGGCACCCACGCAGGCCCACACGCACGCCACGGCACGGGTTGGCACGCCTGGCAGCGCCCGCGTTCCAGGCGTCCTATTGGGGAAGAGGAGAGGGAGTCGCGTTGTGCGCCCTTGGTATTTGCACCCGTTTGAACGCTCCCCGCGACGCGTAGGAGACTCCCGAAAAAGCTGCGTTCGGGATAAAAGAATTTTTAACTAGTGGTGCTGCAACCGCAAATGTTTTCTCGTATAGTAACTGTTACGTACTTTCCTAATATCGCCATGCTAGCCTACTTAAAACTTGAGAAGATCAAACGATTTAACACAAATTAGGCAGAACGGACAGATGATTTTTATTTCACTTTTATTGGCAATGACTGTGCACAATGACTGAGATTGACCCAATGGCTCACCTCTCTTGGGCTAAAAATTGATAGAAATTTCCTATTTGGCACCCTAAAGACTCCCAGAGTTGTAGGTAGTAAATGTTGACTCTTTTCTTTACTGCCAGTAAATCCAACTATATTAGAAATATTCGTCAATTATTTGAAGCCTTTCAAATATGGCTCAGGGCAGCAACTGATGTCACTGCCGTGCCTCTGATCGAGAGGTTCTAGAGTTCGATTTCGGATTGAGGCAGGGTTTTCAACATTAGCTGGAGAACTAGGTAGAATTCTGTCGAACGGTTGCTCTGATTTTTGTGGTTTCTGCATGGTGTGCGTGGCTCTAGTTTTCGTGGATTCGGTAATCAACACCTAGTGATTGTCGGAGCACTGCTCTAACAAACGGGCTACGAACTGCGCCTCTGCGATCTTTCGTTCCTCTTCCTTATATTCTTCTTCGCACCCTTACGTACTCATATGCACTACTCAACCACACATGCCGGGAGGCCAATCGGGAGGTTACAAGCTTTTCTCGGAAGGGGTAGTGGTGCCACGCTGGTGGGAGATACCTGGTTGGGGAAAATCCCCGCAAGCTGACGTAGGTCATCAACGGATCTCGACGTTCAGCGGGGATGATCACTGCCACCTCCCCCGATTAAAAAACGCACTACACTTTCGGAACTAACGACTTTAGTAATTGATGCGCCAACTGAATCACAAATCAATCAATAAAAGAAATCTAACTACTCCTTTACTGAGGTGGGCGTATTAAAAATAGGCTCACTTGTTGAGTATCGTGGACCACGAAGCGTAAGTGCATCGAGGGCAGCAGGGCCGCGGGCGAGAGAGGGCTCCGAGCCGTCGTAACAATTGCGCAGCTCTGCACATCCCCTCCCTTCCACCTCCACCTCCACCTCCACCTCCACCTCCACCTCCACCTCCACCTCCCCCTCCCCCTCCACCTCCACCTCCCCTTCCCCGCAAGCGACGTCGGCGCACGATTGCGAATCTCGCAGCCCCACATCTCCCCGCCCTCTACAGGTTACACGCTTTCCAGGTTCATTCGAAATTGCTCCAGCAGCGCAAGCAGAACTCCGGCCTCAAGAATGCCGTGGTGCAGTTCGAAACTCATTAATGTCCTTGGGAGGGAATGGTGACCCCATACTCGTAATTCGTGATATTGACGAAATATTTGATATTAAATTGCAGACAGAGACACTACGGCAGGTGGAGTGAAAACGTCGAAATTTTCGAAAATTAGTAAAATGCGCGAAACGCAAAAATCAAGTTCTTAAGGCCCTGAAGGCTTAATGGCATTAAAATAGTTTCGAACACTTTACTCAACGATTTTTGGCTGAAATGAGTTCGTTGTTATTATTTCAAGAGTTCATGTTTTAATCTGCTCCCTACTGATGCAACGAACGTTTTCTGAAAAAACTTGAAATAAGAATAAAGAAATTCTCATTTATATTCACATTGAACGCCAGTTCTTGAATTTTTCTCCTTTTCCTCTAATTATTTTTTTATGAGGAATCAATGTATAAAACTTTTTTATTATTAACAAACTATGCGTATTTTCAGTTTGTTATCGTTTTTAGTTTGGCAACATGTTATCATATTTCAAAGAATAATTTCAAAGAACTTTCCTCGTGTGGTCCTACTGAAACAAAGAACTTTGGACTCTCAATAAATGCCTTACTTAATTTTTATTTAACTATTTTTAATTAACTATATTTAAGCAAAGGAAATGTATACAGCAGATCATTTTTGTGTTCGTAATAAAATAATACCAATTATCAAATAATATCAATTATATTATTTGTTCATCAATAAATGTTTTAATGCACCTACAGAATCACAAAATTCACAATTTAGTTTAATTAACTAAAAAATTGCGATAAATTGAACGCGCACAAAGCAATGTTTTGCTCCAAAGCAACAATTCAGTCCAAAATGACCATTTTTCTGCAAAAAGCAATGGATTATTTATTTGGTGACTTTTTAAACTTTCTTTTTAAAACAAAAAAAACATTTCTGGTTATAATACAAACTATTTTTTGAATGTTAGGGTAAAGAAACTATCATTATTGCTTATTTACAATGCACGCCGAAATTGAAAAAAAAAGTAGCCTCTGGACATGGGAGTTGTATCTACGGTTTAGCTAGATACCCAGGAAATTGAAAAAATACGCTGCAGTTTCCATTGGGCTACAAATATTTGATTGTGCTATTTTTTATTGCGATTACTCACAAAATTTCTCATGCCAGTGCATCACTGCGTACGACCCAGCTGACGTCAGCGTTAGCGAAGCTCCAAAGAAAAGTCTGCAAGCCAAGCCAAGCCAAGCCAAGCCAAGCCAAGCCAAGCCAAGCCAAGAACAAACAAATAAAATGTTCTCGTTGAACTCTGCAATAAATTAAATATTTTAACAAGAACAGACTAAACAAAAACATTGCAGTATTAAACGAGAGCATTTTATTTGTTTATTCTTGAGCAGTGGGTGTACTACTTTTTGAAACCCCATTTTGTATGGTTTTGTTCAGCATTATTTTGCTACTAGATGCCACTATTTATTTTTAAGGCATAGTACATTTCATTTAAGTCTCCACTTTGATAATCTGTGCTTATACCCCCATGAATCGAAACCTTCATTAATGTATGTTACTCTGCCACATTGGGAGCTCATTTGAGCATTAGCAAACGCTCAGCGAGTGCCCTTGGCGGAGTGCTTTCCCATTGCAAACAACCCTGTGTGCCCACGCGAACGAAGCATCCCACCGGCCACAAGCAGCTGAGCGCATGGCACAGTTTACAGCATCAACAAATGCAAAGTGAAGAAAGATACTAAAGTCGAAGCCTCGTCCCGCTGTTTGCGCTCGTTGGAGATGAACGACATAAGATATGTTAAGGTTTTTGTCCAGATCAGGTTTTTGTTCAATTTCCCTGATCCATTGAGCAAATGTTGAGATGGCCCTTTGTTTTGCTTCTGGACGTAAATATAGCTTCGCTGTACGCACGTTTTGTTGAACTCTTTTATTGCTTGTAATTCTAGGAGTAGAGGTAATGGTGAGTAACTATTTTGTTAGCAATGCAGAAAAATCATACTTGCAATTCGTTTATCGTTGCAAATAGGTTTTCTATAACTCGGAAACAAAAATGTCTATTTTTTCAAATATTGCTAATCTCGCGATTTTTTAATATTTATTCTTATTTATTTTGAACTTTTACTCATCTTTCAACTATTTATAGTTAAAATGACGGGAAGGGATTCTGGAACTCAAGAAAACGTGCCCAGATAACGTCCCCCATACGTCGCATACATTTTTTACTGTTTTTTGACTAAATAAATCAACATATAAAGATAATATGGCCACGTTAAGCTCCTCAAATTTTCCTAGTTATATATTTTAACATTGAGCCAAATTAACAGCATCATGATGAAATATAATACTTTTGCTTTAAATTTAAATATCTATATTACAGAAAAATGATTCAGAAATATTTTGTTGTTGATTAACAAAAGCATTGTAATGTGATGTTAATATGTCCACATGCAGGTTTTACGGCCTTAGGGTATATATTAGTATAGGGTTACCTATACTAATATATAATATCACGTAAAGTATAATTTTACAAAAAT
Source organism: Gryllus longicercus (assembly GCA_038098605.1). Classification (NCBI taxonomy): domain Eukaryota; kingdom Metazoa; phylum Arthropoda; class Insecta; order Orthoptera; family Gryllidae; genus Gryllus; species Gryllus longicercus. The sequence continues at coordinate 3,642,539 of JAZDUA010000118.1, read as the reverse complement.
ATTGTTTACGCATGCACGTGGTTTGCAACCGCCTGCGCCGCCCCCTCCCCTCTCTGCTCGGGCGCCGGGACAGCGAAGGTGCAAATCCGTCTCTTTGACACCGCACCGCCGGCTTTGCCACCCTCTTAGGGCGCCTTCCCACAGGCGCGACCGCGGCGCGCTTCGTTCAAGGAGCAAAGCCCTTCCGACGCAGCCACCGCCGGAGCCACCGTCGGAGCCACGGCCGCACCGCCGTCCGCCGTGGAAGGGGGTGGGGTCTGGAGGGGTAGGTTTCGCCGACCCTCCGGCGACGACGAACAAAAGGACCGGAGCAGGTAGAACGCTGCGGCCGTGGCGTAGTGGGAAAGCTCCCATTTAAAGCTGTGTTCTGCTAGAGGTGGCGCGTGGCTACGCGCCGCGCTGCTGCAAAGCGCGCCGCGGCCGCGCCGTGGGAAGGGGCCCTTAGGGCCCCTTCCCACGACGCGACCGCGGCGCGCTTCGAAGCAACGCGGCGCGTAGCAGAGCATTGGTTCGAATGGAGGCCTTCCCATGTGCAGCGGGTGGCGGCTGCTGCGGCAGCCGACGCCGAACTCCAGCTACGCGAAGCGGAGGAGGGGCCACGCGCCACGGCTAGCAGAACACAGCTTTAAATGGGCGCCTTCCCACTGCGCCGCTGCCGCAGCGTTCTACCTGCTCCGGTCCCTTTGTTCGTCGTCGTCGGAGGGTCGGCGAAACCTACCCCTCCAGACCCCACCCCCTTCCACGGCGGGCGGCGGTGCGGCCGTGGCTCCGGCGGTGGCTGCGTCGGAAGGGCTCTGCTCCTTGAACGAAGCGCGCCGCGGTCGCGCCGTGGGAAGGCGCCTTTAGGGCCTGCGGCGCGCTTCCTTCAAACAGCAGAGCCCTTCCAACGCAGCCACCGCCGGAGGTGGCACGACGCCGCGTCCTTGTCGGCATGTGCGGTTTATGACACCCATTTGCGCCTTCCGCGAATTTGCGACCACCCCCAGCCAGCGGCTCGGCCGTAAGTGCACCGCGCGGCCCCGCTGGTGGTCTCTGAGGTTTCGGCAGCCTTTTCCCACGGCGGCCCAGAGCACACACACACACACACACACACCCCGCCACGCCTCGTGGTAGCCACCCCCGCTCCAGGGATGGGCGGGGTTCTATATATTCGTACGCACAACCGCGCCCGCGCAGAGACATGCAGACATTCATAGAGATTCGTTGTAGAGATAGTTAAACATGTGAAGGCGTGGCACGTGAGCACGCGTCTTGTCACGTCTGCTCCGCTCCTGACACATGTCACATTATTCAGGGCCTCAGACTGCCCGCATAGCCGATGGTCGACACCAGGGCTGCCCATCTCGGCATTCACTCAGGGCTGAGGCTGTCCACATCTCATAAATTGGACCACGACAGCGCGCATTGCCTGGTCATCGCGTCCGGGGGCCTGCAGCATTCGCTCTGAGGCGCACTGTACGTGTTCAGCGACCTCCGCGCAGCGAGAAATGGGACGAGCTCAGCGCCTTCAAATAGCAGGTACCTGTTTCTGCCTCTGAGGTACAGAGCCAAGCTTCTCAGGTTCATATCATGCAATAGAACATTAATCGGCATTAATCAACATTAATCGGATCGAACTGTTTCTCTTCATCATTAAGGATCATGTATTGGATTATGGATCTCTAAGTCACTTTGTGTCAATTAATATATAATTTGTCATTTGTAAATTACTGATTAAGTTTTAGATTTAGTTTTCTGTAATAATTTTTTGTAGTAATTCACCGCTCGGGCCCGGCACGCGTTTTGTATATAGTATATATAGTATTATTTATTCTATTATTATATAGTATATATAGTATATAAATAGTATAATTGTTTTGTTTTTCATGTCCTCTCTTAGATTGTAAGTTTACATTTTATTAATCCAAGAGGCACTATATAATTAAATTAACATTTAAGCTATTCCGTTTTGCTATTCATTTCGGCCGATCACTCATTTCCTCGTACGAGGTGGTCCTCCAGCCCTTTTATTTTAGTAGCCCTCTGGCTACGCCGTTTGAGCTACCGGAGGCCGATATGTGTGTGTGCTGTGCCCGTCTATAGCCAACAGTACGGTCCACGCTGTTGGCTCATCATCGTGCGTGGCGCCGTGTGAGAGGTGGGTACCAGGTGAGTACCGCGTCTGCACGCGCTCGCACGACACGGACGCGCGGTGCGCATACAAATACGCCCTGACATGATTTGTGTAACGCAAGGATTGCTGAGTTACTCATAAAAAATGCAGTCTTTCCTACAATGACACTTTATTACACAAAGTTAAAAACACTAGTAAGTGCTTGAAAACTTACAAAATTAAAAAAATAATCAGTTTCACATTGAGGACAAATAGAAGTCTCTTTGTTTTTAATAGTTAGTCTACACGCTTGGCCATATTGATATAAAAAACAACATATTATAAAATCTCTCTCACATTGGTAAAATATTGAGCAAATTTAACGGCATTAATCTGACTAAATTGCTCATTAAATGCGCTAAACGTTGACGTATACTATCAAAATACTAAATCCTCCTTTAAGTGTAACTAATGATAAAATTACCTGGAAAGAAGTTATAAGGACAGAGCGCTTTCAGCACGTCCTTCACAATAGAGACTCCCGAGTGCGAATGCACGAGTCAACAAGGGGCCTAACGCACTTGTAGGGGCCTAACGCACTTCTTACGCTCTTCCAGGCAGCATTGTACTGCTATTTATGGTAAACATTTTCATCTAATAACATAGCCGTTACTAGACCATATTATCTGCACTGGCCATTTTTGCATCATTTATCTTGGTGTGACATACCCAAAGGTCACACGGGTGTAATAGGGAAATAACATCAAGCATACGTGAACATGAATTTCGAGGCATCATGTGTGTTAGAATCCAAGGAATACGCACAAAATAGCAACAAACTAATAAACATTTAGGCATACCGGGCTGGATGAAATAAGCTCAGTTAGTATTGTGGAAGGACGGCACAGGGAGAAGCCGTTGAAAATCTCGGGAAGGCGAGCGGAAACAAATTCTTTCTCTCACGAAAGCAGCCGAACCGATCGGATGGTAATTGAGGTTTGAAATTTCTGCACTGTACTAGGGGATGAAACATGGATACGAATGTACGTCATGATCAAACATCACGTTACACGTACACAATGGGACGAAGAAAGTGTATGTGCTTGGAATACTCACCGTCCTGAAGGACTTAAGTCGATAGCTTAATCTACGAACGAACGAACGAAAGTGTTGACGCGAGGTCCGTCATCTCCTGATCATCAGTCCCGAAAGTGTAGTGTATGTTATATCTCAAAAGGGAGATGGGCAGCTGGAAGGTGACATCTCTGGCCGATCTACATATCGGCTTGCGGGGTGCCCTCCCCCAGGACTCCCCTCCAGGTCTGTCCGCCAGGGTGGCACCGCCACAGAAACAAGCCCTATACTCACGACTGCTCACCTTACACGTGTGGTAGGGCAGCGTAGGCAAACGTGAGGAAAGGGAGAGAAGAGGAGGAAGGAATCATCGCTCGCGGCAGAACGCGGCCCGTCTATTGCGATTCTGTTCCAGCATCCGCCTGGTAATGATAGGACAAAACATAAAATCACCAATTAGAGTTCTGGGCTGACCGGGTGACGTCGCGCCGTTGGCTGGAAGGCCGACGTTTCGCCTGTCATTTCGCAGGCTTCCTCAGGGTAGTGACGCCCTGACGCCCGGCAGTGTAGTAGTCACTACCCTGAAGAAGCCTGCGATATGACAGGCGAAACTTCGGCCTCTCAGCCAACGACGAGGCGTCACCCGGACAGTCAAGAAAACATGAACTCGAGCCGCGGAAGCTTACTGCCGCGGAAGCATACGGAAGCTGTACCCAATTAGAGTTGCCTGCTCCAAGAATTCTCCTCTAGATCCTTCTATCTATTTAATGCGTAAACTTCGCATGCATGGCGAAGTCAACTGGCAAACATCCACATGTATTGTAGTATTTCGGGATAATCGCTGTCTATTGCAGCGAATATGCAGAGCTGATGCGCCCTCCAACCCCCTTCGACGTAAGAAATAATGACCAATCAATTAAGACAACATTAAAAAGGGTCCTTGATTTTATTTTCTTACACGTGACCATTTTGATCAATTCTTAACCGCTCGAATGTGTCAGGTAATTAGCCTAATTTTATCGCAAGATGTAAGATGACAGTAAGAGACAATGACGAAACGAAAGAATGTTACGATGACATTTCTATGTTTCTACCGATTACCTGCAGAGCAAAATCCCGCAAAAAAACGAGAGTAAAGTTGGAAACAATGCCTTATAACTCCCGTATAAATTGATCGATATAATTAAAGTGGTGCGCTTTATAATCGCACCCTCTTGCGGGAATTAAACTGACTGCTACCATCGTCACTGCATGATTCATTGGTTGGGGGGACACAAGCAAGCTCACCCGGTGGAAAACACTCGCGGTTCATGTCACCACTGATTTTTTCAACAAATGTCAATAGTGCGGGAAATTTTCGGTGCTAAAAACATGGAAAATGTTTATTTTTATGTGCTTAAAAAGTGAAAATATGTGTTAAAAAGACTATTTTTTTATTTATTACCCTATATCAAGAAACTAACCGAGATGAAGGGAAGTCTCGAAATAAACGTGGTGTTATCCTCTTTATTACTGCACATTTCGGAATCTGAGGAAGTTTGGAAGCTGCTCGGGCTTTGAGTGTATTTTATCACTCGTTGTGACATCGCCTGAATCAACAGTAGTGTTAGAAAGGGCCCTCAGGCCTTTTGTCAGGTCTGAACCAGACTCACTCCACTCAATCCAGGGAGTCCCATAGTAACATGTGATGTTACTAACACATTGTTTTTCAAAATGGTATACCTTTCACCATTTATCCAAAATATGTTAAATATTAAACATAATAATTCTCAAAATATTAATTTATTCATACAATATTGAGCGAGATATGTAATAATAATTTCGCTTAATTAATGTAAATATGAGAGTTTAAAATACTTTCGACTAAATTTTTATTTTTATGCAACTTAATAAAAGTAATTATTTTATATGAATGCAACTTGGTTCATGAAAACCATTGGGTACTATTTGAATTTCCACGTAATTTTCAACGCTAAAGAATAAAGGGAGAATCTTCTGTAGATATTTACCTGAAAGTCTGAGCCCTACTTTTCATTATTAAAGACCGGATTTTCGTGCAGTAAAGCGCTCAAAAAAGTGCAGTAAAAATACCAAAACGAGTAAAAACATGCATTGAAAAGACCAAGACTTTGGAAAACGGTTTTATGTAGTCTAAAACTCCAGTTAATTCACTTATTAAGTTACTTTATATTTGTAATGTGATAATTAAGGCTAATGAAATATAATTCTAGTCTTTTTATAATAATAAAGTTTATACATATCGATTAAACAAACCATATTTGTTATTTTCTCTATTACACGCACACAAAATAAATTAGCATAAAACCAAAAACAAATAAATACAAAAATAGAAAAATACAAATATACCTTCAAAAATCAAAAATCGTTAAGTTACAGAAGCAATGTTCTTAATTATTTTCATTATAATTTACAATTATTTGTATTTCCAAATAATATTCTGAGAAATGATTATATCTTCTAGAAACTAATATACGTTTAAGACAGGATAAATTTCGTCCTACATTTATAGTCTAGTCTGTGTGCCTAGTTTCACACTGACGTATGAGACCACGTACCTACATGAGGTCAAAAACTGCGTTCATTCTTTTTAGTACCGTCTCAGGGCAACGTCTGTTCTCAGAAATTTGATCAGTTTTAAACTCAGTTCAGCTTGTCGCTAAGCGTTGCGCCTTGACGCAAGGTCAAATGTAACTGGCGCTTGCCGTATCGTGTTGGTAAGTTCAACGAAGACTGACAAAACGTATACATGATCCGTTCGAGAAGATAAACCCTGAATATAGCGTTTACTGAGAGGCAGCCACCAAGAACCGTGGATCCCTGCAGCAATAACTCAGAAATTTTAATTAGACAATAGGCATCATGAAAGGTATTGGTGCTCAGTTCATAGGGCAACAAAATGAATAATTGATACATACGAGTCTTAATGAGCACTCGGGTTTCGTAGAGCATCCGAATGAACTGCTGGGTTATGTCTCTTAATCGAAACCTATCAATTAATCTATTTTCTCTTAAACGAAACCTATGAAAAAGATCAATAAATACAAATTGATAATACGAAAACTATATTTTATGCAATAAAACTATGAATCTTCCAAATTCGTCCGGTAAAATCCCAAAATTTTAGCAGTTTTCAGGCATCATTATCTAAAACGTGCAATATTGTGCAGTATACCCGCCCAAACCTGCGATTTCGTGCAAAATAAAACTAGTACTAAGATGACGTCCGTTTCACGATTCAAATTTTTGTCAAGGATTCATCCAATTCCAAAGAATAGAAAAGAAAAGCTGTAGCAACACGGGAATCCGGTCTTAAGTCATTATTAATACTTGATTCCCTCGTACTTCTCACTTCCCATACGTGTCTCAAATTTTTAGCGAGGTCAGTTGGCAAGCCTCATCCGGAGTTATACCCTAGCGCTCCTATGCTCGGATCCTAGAGTTTCGTCCGCAGTTTGAACGTGGCGTTAGGAGGCCGTGGTTGGAATGGGCATTTGGATGGGAAGCGCGGCAGCTCGTGCGTGGGCAAAGGCGTCTCCGGGCCACACGCGCAGCCAGCGCCGACGCACCGCAGCGCTTCATTTCCTCGCGCGAGCGCGCACCTCCTTGCACGCGCGCGTCCACCGGAACGGCCGCCAATCGCCGGCGGGCGTGGGAAGCGCCGATGGCCACGGCGACGGCGCCGCCGGGAGGAAATGACGCGCGCGAGCTCAATCGCCGAGTGCCATCGCGACGCGCGCGCCTGCACTTCCGCTCATATCGCGCTCCCAGACAACCTCCCCGCACCTCCCGTCACGCCACACACACACGCCCCGTCACTCTCCGCCCCGTCACTCTCCGCCCCGTCACTCTCCGCCCCGTCACTCTCCGCCCAGTCACTCTCCGCCCAGTCACTCTCCGCCCAGTCACTCTCCGCCCAGTCACTCTCCGCCCAGTCACTCTCCGCCCAGTCACTCTCCGCCCAGTCACTCTCCGCCCAGTCACTCTCCGCCCAGTCACTCTCCGCCCAGTCACTCTCCGCCCAGTCACTCTCCGCCCAGTCACTCTCCGCCCAGTCACTCTCCGCCCAGTCACTCTCCGCCCAGTCACTCTCCGCCCAGTCACTCTCCGCCCAGTCACTCTCCGCCCAGTCACTCTCCGCCCAGTCACTCTCCGCCCAGTCACTCTCCGCCCAGTCACTCTCCGCCCAGTCACTCTCCGCCCAGTCACTCTCCGCCCAGTCACTCTCCGCCCAGTCACTCTCCGCCCAGTCACTCTCCGCCCAGTCACTCTCCGCCCAGTCACTCTCCGCCCAGTCACTCTCCGCCCAGTCACTCTCCGCCCAGTCACTCTCCGCCCAGTCACTCTCCGCCCAGTCACTCTCCGCCCAGTCACTCTCCGCCCAGTCACTCTCCGCCCAGTCACTCTCCGCCCAGTCACTCTCCGCCCAGTCACTCTCCGCCCAGTCACTCTCCGCCCAGTCACTCTCCGCCCAGTCACTCTCCGCCCAGTCACTCTCCGCCCAGTCACTCTCCGCCCAGTCACTCTCCGCCCAGTCACTCTCCGCCCAGTCACTCTCCGCCCAGTCACTCTCCGCCCAGTCACTCTCCGCCCAGTCACTCTCCGCCCAGTCACTCTCCGCCCAGTCACTCTCCGCCCAGTCACTCTCCGCCCAGTCACTCTCCGCCCAGTCACTCTCCGCCCAGTCACTCTCCGCCCAGTCACTCTCCGCCCAGTCACTCTCCGCCCAGTCACTCTCCGCCCCGCCCGCAACGCCCCGCCCGCAACGCCCCGCCCGCAACGCCCCGCCCGCAACGCCCCGCCCGCAACGCCCCGCCCGCAACGCCCCGCCCGCAACGCCCCGCCCGCAACGCCCCGCCCGCAACGCCCCGCCCGCAACGCCCCGCCCGCAACGCCCCGCCCGCAACGCCCCGCCCGCAACGCCCCGCCCGCAACGCCCCGCCCGCAACGCCCCGCCCGCAACGCCCCGCCCGCAACGCCCCGCCCGCAACGCCCCGCCCGCAACGCCCCGCCCGCAACGCCCCGCCCGCAACGCCCCGCCCGCAACGCCCCGCCCGCAACGCCCCGCCCGCAACGCCCCGCCCGCAACGCCCCGCCCGCAACGCCCCGCCCGCAACGCCCCGCCCGCAACGCCCCGCCCGCAACGCCCCGCCCGCAACGCCCCGCTCCGCCCCGCTCCGCCCCGCTCCGCCCCGCTCCGCCCCGCTCCGCCCCGCTCCGCCCCGCTCCGCCCCGCTCCGCCCCGCTGCGCCCTGCTCCGCCCCGCTGCGCCCTGCTCCGCCCCGCTGCGCCCTGCTCCGCCCCGCTCCGCCTCGCCCCGCCCTCCCAGCCCCTGCCTCACCCCTCTCCGCCCCGCCCGCAACGCCCCGTTCCCGCCCGACCCGCCCCGCTCCGCCCCGCTCCGACCCGATCCGACCCGACCCGCTCCGCCCCGCTCCGCCCCGCTCCGCCCCGCTCCGACCCGACCCGCCCCGCTCTGATCCAGCCTGCTCCGCTCCGTCCTTCCCCGCCCCGCCTCGCCTCGCCCCGCCCCGCCCCCGACTCATGTGGGAGCGCGCGGAATGTCTGCGATTGATTGATTGATTGATTGATTGATTGATCTTTACCGGCGAGTCAACTGCTATGAGCATTAATCCTGTTATTGCATGATATTATATTCCGGAATGAAGCGGTGTTGTTCTCCCACTAGAAAGACACCGAGGTTTCCCACCTCCAGCTATCTTCACCAACGCGCCGCTGAACATGTGAAATACCGTAGTAGTGTGGTGTGTGTGTATGTGAGACAGACAGGCAGACAGAGAGGAGTGTAAGGCTGAGAATAGGACAAGGATGAGGAAGGAAACGTCGCGCGATTGTGCCCGTTTGATAAGGTACTACAACTGCATTCGTCTGGTAAGCTGAGAACTCCCAACAAACCTTCAATCAGAACATCAGGTCTCTATAATTATTCTTGGAGCAATGAATGAATTCGACCTTGCTACGTACCTATGTTGAAAATCTTCCACCGTCCAAACTCGTACACTACATCGCGCTGGTCAGAGATGCTGCATAGATAACGATTATGTTGCAACTGAACCATTTCATCCGGTGACGTCATCCGAGCATCACTACCTTACTTGGGTATAATGAGGGTGGGATAAAGCAATAGGAACTATTAAGCACCAGCCCTGAAGGCGTTTACGTTAACTACTGATCGCAGCTGCTTCGCCCCACCCTGCCATGCCACGAGCCTATCAAGCCACTCAAGTCGTGAAAGACTCCAGTCAGTATACGTGTTATACGCGCTTAGTTTTCCCCGCTCTGTGGAAACCTGCAGCAGTGTGATCGTTTAAGGATTTGAACTATTTTGATTCTATGAAAAAGAGAATTACTAAACAAAAAAATTGTCAATGTTAATTATCTTAATAATAATATTTTTTTTTATTTGGCTACAATTGGCTGATTGGCTGCCAGGTGGTAGCCATAACCCTACAGTTTTACAATATATGAGCATTTACAATTCAAAACAATTTACCATATAAAAACAATTTACAATACACTCCTTTCGAGCATATACACTCAATATATAAACATACACAGACCTGTATACATATATACACCCATACACACACACATATATACATATATATATATATATATATATATATATATATATATATATATATATATATATATATATATATATATACACATATATATACATACATATACATGCACACATACATACATACACACATACATACATACACACATACATACACACATACATACATACACATTCCTATACATGAATGCTCACTCTCACGTTCACACATAACACGAACACACACACACTTGCCCTACATATTATACATGCCTAATTTTAAATGAAGAACATATATTTAGTTACACCTAGTAAACATGCACATATATACATATACATAAAATTAACCAGTTACACAATTTGTTTTTTAAATATAAACACAATGTGGATTTTTAAAGTTAGCTCTTTAAGCATTTAGATTTGCTTCCCACCTACTGTCGCACTTCACTTCACTTCATTACACTACACTACACTTTCACTACATCTTTCTTTGGTTATGCCATATAACTAATTAAAGTAGCTTTCCACTGCACTGCACTGCACTGCACTACACTACACTACACTACACTTTATAATAATTTACAAATTGTGTATTCTGAACTGTGCGGTAAAATACATCCTCTACAAGTATTTATTTAGTCGTCTTCTAAAAACACCAACAGAGCCAGGAAAAGGCTCTACGACCGCTGCAGGGATTTCATTCCAATTTTTAACCGTACGATTTACAAATGAATATTTCCCTATGTCGGATCTCTGACATCTACTTTTTATTTTACATTTGTGATCGTTTCTCCCAACTCTTAAAGGGGAGTCCAGTCTTTTCGTTATTTCTGCCCATGCAGGTGACTTACTGTACGCCTTGAAGAGGCAGCACAATCTGGCTTTTTTTCTTCGTACACTGAGGGCCTCTATAGGTTTTGGTGGATTTGAACTACTCGAAGATCCCTTATTTATGAATTTGATTGCTTTCTTTTGAATTTTTTCTAACTCTTCAATCTGACCTAATCTGTATGGGTCCCATCCAGCTGATGCGTATTCAAGAATCGGCCTAACTAAAGATGTGTATCCTATTTTTCGACTCTCCATGTTTCCCTTTCTAAGTGTTCTCATTACAAAGTGTAGTGACTTCCACGCTTTTCGGGCAATAGAAGTAACGTGTTCCCCCCATCCCAAGTCTTGGCGTAATATGACACCCAGATACTTACAACACGATACTTGTGGAATGAATACGCCTCCCATTTGGTATTCTAAAGAAACCTTCTTTGCTGATTTCGAAAAGCTTAGTGATTTACTTTTTACGGCATTTATCCTCATTTTATTAATGGTAGCCCAGGAATGAATGTTATTAAGATCGTTTTGAAGTGTGAGGATATCTTCATCCGAATCTATTCGCCGATAAATTATGCAGTCGTCCGCAAATAAGCGCATTACTGACTTAATACAAGATGGCAGATCGTTGATGAATGCCAAAAACAACAGCGGTCCTAAGACACTTCCCTGGGGGACGCCGGACGTAATTAGAGTTTCCTCTGAATGTTCATGTCCAACTCGAACTTGTTGAACCCGATTTATCAGGAATTCCCGTATCCATGCTATTACGCGATTGTCAACTCCCGTAGATGCTATTTTCGTAAGTAGTATATCGTGCGAAACAAGATCGAATGCTTTTGAAAAATCTATAACAATTGCGTCTGTTCTCTTACCCGAATCTAAAGTTTCAGCAATATCTTGACACGTTGTAATAATTTGGCTTTCACACGAGAAGGATTTTCGAAATCCATGTTGCCCTTCGTATAACCACCCTAGTTTGTCCCATTCCCGACGCAAGAACTCAGCTACCAGATGTTCCATTTGTTTGCAAATCACTGACGTTAGGCTTACTGGTCTGTAATTGAAAATGCAAGAACGACTTCCGGTTTTAAATATTGGAACCACTATAGCCTTTTTCCAATCGTTAGGCACGCTACAATTATTTATGCTTATTTCAAATAATCGCGTCAAGTATGTAATCATCGGTTCCCCTCCAATTTGTAATAATTCTCCAGCGATACCGTCAAACCCTACGGATTTATTACTTCCTATATTGCGAATTCTTTGTCTAATGAGTCGTGGTTGTACTTGAAATTTTTCTCCTTCATTTGTTCCGAAAGTACTGGGAGTAACCGATCCTAACCCGAATTGGAAATATGTACTAAAATGGTCGGCTTTTTCTTTATTTGTTAGTACAACTTTCCCGTTTTCGTCTTTAAGTGGCGGAATAGATTCTTTGTTACCCCTTTTTTGTTTTATGTATCTATAAAAATTTCTCCAACTAGATCGCTCGTTTGATAGAATTTTACGGAGATAATTTTCTTGCGCTATACGTTTTTGCTGCATTAATTTGTTACGTAGATCTTTGAAGAGAGTCGCAGTGAAAAGACTTTTCTTGCGATTAGCGTACGCTTTTCTGACCTTTCTTTTTAGTTTTCTGATATTAGCCGTGTAATACGCTGGATCACTATTATCTTTAACTATCTTAGTTGGCACAAATAACTCTCTGCCTATAAACATTATTTGTTTAAATGAGTTCCATATTTCTTCTACGTTTCTACCATGTGATTCCCAAACGCCGTAATTCCCTAATAAGTATTCCTGAAAACCTTTTGTGTCAGCACGACTGTACTGAAATAATAGTTTTCGTGTGTTTTTCGAGTACCTGGTTCCCTGCCACGCCACCTGCAAAAGCACGCCCTCGTGGTCACTTATACCTGGTGTTGTTTCTTGAGCTATCAACATCTGCTCTGGGCGAACTAAAAATACGTCAAGTACCGCGCTAGCTCTTGTAGGAACATCAACTACCTGAGTTAATCCGTTGTCCCAAACGAGTTCGTTAACGAGGGATTGTCCATAGCTTTTTGTATCTACCACACCTTGCCACGATATATCCGGCAAATTTAGATCTCCACCAATTATGAGATTTCCTGAAAGTAGCCCCGGATTTCTACTTATTTCTACTAATTTATGTACTGTTGACAAGTTCTCGTTAGGAGCACGATATACCGCAACTATATTTAAGATCGTATTGTTCCCCATTCCCCGTAACTGAACACCTAATATCTCATGTACATCATCTGTCATTATTTCAAAACTGTTCATGTTTTTTCTTACGCAAATGAAAATGCCCCCTCCTATTTTATTTTTACGATCCCGTCTGTATCTAATGAAACTCGAACTAAATATTTCTGCGTTGTTTATCTCCTCTGTGAGCCAAGACTCTGTACCTATAATTACATCAGGCCTATGTGTGTCAATTAACGTTTCAAATTCAACTATTTTCGAGCGGATACTCCTACAATTCACCTGCAGCAGTCGCAGAATACCCTCACCTGTACTGTCGACGTCCCGCACAGCCATTTCATCCCGCGCTGCCGTCTCGTCCCGCGCCGCAGTCTGGTCCCGCGCCCCCGTCTCGTCCCGCGCCCCCGTCTCGTCCCGCGCCCCCGTCTCGTCCCGCGCCCCCGTCTCGTCCCGCGCCCCCGTCTCGTCCCGCGCCCCCGTCTCGTCCCGCGCCCCCGTCTCGTCCCGCGCCCCCGTCTCGTCCCGCGCCCCCGTCTCGTCCCGCGCCCCCGTCTCGTCCCGCGCCCCCGTCTCGTCCCGCGCCCCCGTCTCGTCCCGCGCCCCCGTCTCGTCCCGCGCCCCCGTCTCGTCCCGCGCCCCCGTCTCGTCCCGCGCCCCCGTCTCGTCCCGCGCCCCCGTCTCGTCCCGCGCCCCCGTCTCGTCCCGCGCCCCCGTCTCGTCCCGCGCCCCCGTCTCGTCCCGCGCCCCCGTCTCGTCCCGCGCCCCCGTCTCGTCCCGCGCCCCCGTCTCGTCCCGCGCCCCCGTCTCGTCTCGCGCCCCCGTCTCGTCCCGCGCCCCCGTCTCGTCCCGCGCCCCCGTCTCGTCCCGCGCCCCCGTCTCGTCCCGCGCCCCCGTCTCGTCCCGCGCCCCCGTCTCGTCCCGCGCCCCCGTCTCGTCCCGCGCCCCCGTCTCGTCCCGCGCCCCCGTCTCGTCCCGCGCCCCCGTCTCGTCCCGCGCCCCCGTCTCGTCCCGCGCCCCCGTCTCGTCCCGCGCCCCCGTCTCGTCCCGCGCCCCCGTCTCGTCCCGCGCCCCCGTCTCGTCCCGCGCCGTCGTGTCGTCCCCCTCCGCCGTCTCGTCCCACGCCACCGTCTCGTCCAGCGCCGCAGTCTGGTCCCGCGCCGCCATCTCCTGAGTCACAGTTTCACCCCGCACAGCCGGCGACTCGTCACTCACTACCTCTTCATCCCGTACCGCCGTCTCGTCTTGTGTCGCCATATCGTTCCTCGTCACCATGACCCCTCCCGCCATGTTAGTCACCGCTTTTCTTTCTCAGACAGTACATGGCATGGAGTTGCAGACACGCGAATAAAGCTGTCCTAAACTGACTGCTCCTCTTCGATTTAAGTGGAGTCCGTCGCGACCAAAGTCGAAATCTTGCACCCAGGAGTTGGGGGTCAACGAAATTGACCTTATGTGCTTCGGCAACCCAGCTCATTAAATCATTCACGTGGCCGATGCGCTTCCAGGACATGTCTCTGCGTCGTAGAACACCACTTACTACGATAGAAGCGCGTGGAAACTTTGTCTTGGTAACATTGACAAGATCGTAGATTTCTCCCATAATATATTCATTTGATTTTGCCTTTAAATCGTTAGTACCTACGTGAAGCACTATTTTATCGGGAGTTCCAAGGTCATGATTTTCCACAAATCGCTTCAATTGCTCCGTACGGATGCCCGGCAAACATTCCACGCGTAATTTGTTGTCTTGTTTTCCCACGTGTCGCACTATAGAGTCTCCTAATATAAGACAGGAGCCTCTAGCGCTCTCATCTACAGGTTGAGGCACGGATGGAGTATCAGTTTTATCTCTCAACTCCGTCAGTTGGTCATTAAGGGCTTTATTGGCCACCTTAAGATCTGCGATTTCTCTTCGCGCGGATCTCAGCTCTTCTTCCAGGCGTTGCACATAGTTAACCTTGCATTTGGGACAAACCCATCCCTCAACATTCCCTCTCTTAACGTTGCCACAACTTTTGTGGAACCAATCGCCACAGGATCCGCATCGCCAGCCCGAAGAGAGGTTCTTGCCGCACCCACGACACACGATTCGGATTATTTTTTCACACGCACTAGCCGCACTGGCCACTGGACCGGGATTTTGCTCGATTCCCCCGATCACTAGCAAAATAGCAATCACCGTCGCACTCAACGAGACTGCTCCCAGCGCACCGTCACCGCGCCACGTGGCCGGTCCCTGGTACGCGCGCGCCGCACACGAGGAAAGGCGCCCGGCCCATGCGCCGATGCGCGCCCGGTACTCTTGCAGGTACGAACCCATCCTAATCCTCAGGAGCTCTCGAAAGGAACGTCTGCACCCAACGACCGCCACGACAAGAATGTGACATACCAGAATGGCACACGTGTAATACGACGGAATTGATGCATCGAGAATGTTACAATTCAAAGAATACGCGTAGTATAGCAACGAACTAACAAACATATAGGCGTGCTGTGCTAGATGCCAGGAACGGGAACTGTTTTGTCGAGGTACGGACGGCCTGCACTAGCATTAACATGGAATTGATTGGAGGTGGGCGTTGAAAATTTAGCTCTAGCGAAATGAAACATATTCTCATTCTCACGGAAGCAACCAACCAGTTCTTATGGTAATGAACATTATGACATTAATTTTGCAATAGTAGATTTGTATTGTGGGTGAATGTTTGTTTGATTAGTCCATACTAGTGTGAGCTAAGTATGGTCGTTTATTTGGGTTTTAAATTGGTAAATGTTTGCATTTCTATTAATGGTAATTACATTTGTTATTTGTAGGATGTTTTCATTTTAGTTATTCAAAATTCATGTTCGTGGGTGTACATGAGGATAATTCCGTAGAGGAGAATTATGAATTCCAAATTAGGCAAATTAAATTAGAAGGACCATAAAAACGTTACAAATGGTTACGGAGCTTGGGGCCTGATAAAATAAGTTCAATTACTAACACCCAATGTTAATGCAGGTTACAATTTTATTTATTTATCGTACCCTCTCATAATAATATCTCACTTGTACGTTCCGGAACCGCGTGTTACTACTTGTCTCTTGTAGCGAGCAGGAAAGGAGATATTTTTGTGCCGCACGTGCGACCTAGTCTCAGTGGTTGCCACTTTTTTGACATCAATGCCCTAGCCTGCGTGATCTCCTGAGGGAGGAGGGTGCTGCAGCAGAGTCGGCAATTCAAAGGAACCGCTCGTATGGGCAGGAGCCGCTACCCGAGAGCGGAGTGGGGCAGGCACCGAGCGGCGGAAACTGGCCTGCAGGTGGGCATGAGCCCGGCGCAGAGGTCCGGAGGGCGCAAGCGGGGAGAGCACAACGGGCCATTGGCCCCGCTCTTTGGCCCCCCGCGGCTTCCCCTCGGAACGGCTGTGCGGAATGGCCGTGGAGACAATGAGGTGTGCTCTGAGGGCGCGTGGATGGGTATGGCAGAGGCTGTGGTTTATTGGCGTTACATTTATTGGCATTGAATTTCGACTTCCACTATGACGAGATATTGAGATCAAGGATGCGAAAGGGACTTCTACTGATGATCTTCGGCTAAGAAATGTTATTTTTACTCCCAACAGTAAATGACAACTCAAGCTATATAAACATATTTGAGTATGGATACTTATTTAACAAATCTGTCAGAAGAAAACTATTTTCTAACGAATCAGAAAGTACCAAAACTTTACATAGGCACTATTAGAAATACTATTTTCACCAATTCTAATATTCCCAAGCCTAGCAGAATCATTATTTCCTCAGCTTCAATAACTGCGACATTTTAATGAAGCTGCAGAAGTTTCTTATCTCACTTGGGAATCGAATCTAAACCCTGGCGCACAAAGAGCGAGCCCACTCTCAGCTTGACTCTCCGATGAGTTTGCACGTGTCTGTAAATTTTAGGAGCGCCTTAAAATTTAAGATTTAAATTTTTTAATGGGAACATTCGGGTCAAAAATTTTTTTTTTTTTAAATAATACCAAAAAATCTATGTTTCATTATCTTTATTCTTCTGTTGGTTTCATAACGATATGTCGATTGGATATGGAGTTATAAAGGGAAGTATATGACATGGTGCGTGCGACATACCACTAGTAAGACCGCCCCGCCGCCCTTCATGCTGTTCTGTCATTTTATTCTCCTTTTCATCTTCTAATCTTGTTTTGAGTAGTAAATTTTTGTTTGTATAAATTATTGTGTTGTATGTTTGAACTAGGAATTTCTCACACTCTCTGTTGTTCTTTTATTACTCTTTTATACTTCTTATGTTAGTATGCCGCTTGACAGATGGTGCAATTACAATTCTCATTATAGAAATGCGAAAAGAGCAAATAGCTCGTCAGTTGAAGACATGAAACAAGCTGTGTGGGCCGTGTGGTTTCACAAGAACTCAACAGATGAGAAACCGATGCATTCTCTTTGCGCTAAATGGCCTGATACCTGGTTCGCATATTAAAAAGCAGTGCTTAGAAACACTGTTGACAAATACAGACAAAAACAACATAGCAGTGGTAGTCATGGAAGCTATAAATACAGTTTTCAAGATATAATTGGCCTAAATCTCCTAAAAAGATATTGGTAGTATGGCACAAAATGTAAATGCAAACGTAAAATGTAAATTCCATTCCAAAATTTGGAAACTGTGCCTAAAGACTGACTTTTTTGAAAAATAATAGTTGAAATTGGCATAAATATTAAGTTATTACTTTTAATAATGGTATTCGTGGAAGAAAAAAGTAATGGATAGGCAGCAAGTACCAATTGGTAGTACCAATTGGTAGTACTAATTGGACATTGTTCCGACACGCAAGATATTCATTTCATACGCCTTATTATTTATCTTGAGACACATCAATGCAATCAGGTTCTATTTTTTTATAAAATGTACGAACTATTTTTTTATAAAATGTGTATAACTGTTTGTATCTGTAAGGCTTGAGAGCGGGCGTGGGCAATTCTAGGAACACTTCCTACCCCGTTCCGCTCGACTGGTTCCAGGAACTAGCACACTGTTATTGCACAAGTTAAATATGAAAGTATTACAATTTCTACAGTTCAAAATGCCATACGACCTTTTAATTTAGTTTGTTAATCAATAACAATTGTTTTGCTCCCAATTTAATACTCATTTGCAAAACTCACTACTATTTGTCGAAATAAAAATGCGCGGCAGAGAGCACTGCGCAGCCCAGCGCGACGCCATGCCACGTCATTCGCAATTCAATTTTTCCCGAGGCAACACGTATAATGCTTCGTGTGGCAATTTCAGTTAATTGCAATATGTGACGTTTCTTCGTGCCCAACGCTTTTACAAGTACAGATTAATTTGTTTTAATGTATGTCAGTGCAATACGCACGGTATGGGCAATTTACGCATTCACGTTATACATTGATTGCAATGACTTACCCTGAACTTTCGCGTGTGTGTGGTGCGACTGGTGTTCAACTTTGATATATAGTGGTGTTCTGGTGTTCAACTCTGCTATATAATGGCAATGTTGGTTATGCCTGCACCAAGTCCATTAACTTAATTAATTTCTCTTTGCAATTGGTGATAACGTATTACGCAATATGTGCCATTATACATGTACTGTGTCACGTGCGTGTAGACGTGAACTGTAACTAAGCTGCAGGCGCATTCTCTCTTCAAGTAAGCTCGCTGATTGTAAAAAGGCAAGCGGCATAAATAGCTGGTGTGCTTGACCCGGTGACATCCGGCATTCCTGAGAGTGTACGTGTGTGTGTGTGCTCCTAGAAGCTGATAATTGAGGGGTTGGGTGGAAGAAGGGCGTAACTCGAATTATGGCGTTCATCCGTAAAACGTTTAAAAACGTTCTTTAGGTGATTTTCTACAACCTCTCCTGTTGGTACTGCGCTAATCCCAATAGATGACGTTTAAGAGGCTTTTTAAATTCTGAATTAGGCCCTTTTTTCGTAACACCATTACCTGTATGATCATGCATCTTAATTTAGAAACATGTTTAGAACATCAGGGGTTGCTGTGAATTCGGAAGATAAGATCGAATTTATCTCCCAGAAGATTATGAGCATATGGTAGTACAAAGTCGCAAATTAAAACCATTTAGTATCAGTAATGAAATATACAAATATAACGGACTTCAAGAGCTCTTGGCCAAATTATTATAAAAAATTGCAAATCAACTGTAAGGAAATAATGAATTCTTAGTTTCAAACTATAATCAGTTAATTAATGGAAGTTCTACACCAAGTTTACATTTCAGGTAGTTATTTTATCGGGGGACTTAATACAAACATTTTAAAGGCTCAAGCCTCACGTCACTTCAATTTTTCCAAACAAAGCAGCTTACAAGAAACCATTACCAATCAATGTGAAGAAGATCAATGATATAAAAAATCTTCAAGTATATGAGTGGCAAAATGTTTGGTCTTTTACTATCATACTGAGACAAGCAATGAAGATCAGCGGGAACCATAACAAAATCTTTGCAGTTACATCATATTGTATAAAAAATCATTAATAAAGACATTCTTATTACAATTAGTTACTTTGTTTTACGTTTAACAAATATTGTTGGCTGTTTAGCTTCTTATTGTTAGAATGCACATAATGAAACTTACGAGGCAAGTTCTTGTAGAAGAAATCACTCCTTACAACTTCTCTGTGCATTTGATGGTTGTAAAATGTACGCGTTTTACGCAAAACATATTTTTGAGTTTTTCTTAAAAAAAAGGATATTGGTTGCCGGTCCCGGTCGGCGAGATTGTTAAAGGAGTAGTGACGTAGTGATCTCGGACCGAAGGAATCATGTCATCTTCACAATTACCATACCGCTAAATGTAATAGTGGCCACTAAAGACGCGATCTTCAATAACAAAAAAAAACTATTTTGGAGTTGTACTGATTTTCCTTTCACCGATTCAATTGTAGAATAAAAGGTAAAGTACTATATCTAACCCAGGTTTGTTAAGTTAATGGATATTCTTTATGAAGATTTAAATAACAAAATTAATCTATATTATAATAAATGCAATATTAACCAGGCAACATAAATAATTAAAGTAATAAAATTGTAGAATATCTCAAATAACCGTCCAATGAGGAACAAGAATGTAATTAGAAATTAGTAGGAAAAGGGAGATTTCTCAAATGGCTGCCCAGCGTGAGGCAGAATAAAATAAATAATTAACTAGTGGAAGTTAATTAATTAACTATTTCTCAGCGTTTGGCAAAAGCTTGCATAGTTTAGCAAAGGGAAAACATAAAATAACCACCAAATTTACCATTTGATAACTATGTGTGCTATGCTTAATGCAAACTATTAAAGCAAATTGAATTAATAATTTTATCGTCAAATTATACTGTTATTTTAGCCAGTTAAACCTACTATTCTACGCGGAACATTTTAGAATTAACTAATTTGAAAACTGTACATAACATAATGGAGTACCTACACTACGGAGCTTGAAAATTAACCCTGGGTGCCAAGCGGTATCGAACGCTTTAGCTACATCTAGAAAAACTGCTGCAGTATGCTTGTGGTCATGAATTCCTTCGATTATATCTTCAGTTAGGAGAAATTCGTGGACAAAAGGGGTTGGAATCCAAACTGATGAGGTGGTATGGCATTGACTGAGCTGTGGTAAGAATTTAGCCTAGAGAGTATACACTTGTCAAATAGCTTTCCCATTGTGGGTAACAAACTAATCGAGCGATAGCTGGTTGGATGTTTTTTAGCTTTCTCTGACTTCAGAATGGGAATAATGAGGGCGCGTTTCCATTTATCAGGTAAGTTCATTTTTCTCAAAGCGGCATTAAGAATTGCTGTAATATGTACGATTACTTTTATGGGACGGCGTTTAAATAAAAAAAGTTGATATTAGGTCATGGCCATTTGATAATTCAGGGGTTGTTAGTGAGATATACTTGATGATTTCTGATGGTGAAATAAATTTAGGGCATTCAGGAACTGTTATTTCGGTTGCACAATTACTTTTTGAAATGATGTCTGATAACCGTTATTACTGGTAAATGTTTGTTTACTAGTTCTTGATGAATTTCTTGCTCACTATAGGATGTTGGGGCATTTCGTAGCATCGCAGAAATAGTAGATTTTGTCGGGTCCCTGTAGGTGTGATAGTACAACCCTTTCGTTGACAAGTGCTTACGAAGTAAAGTCTACTTTTTTCTGATTTCAGTACAAGTTCCTCTGATTTTAGTAACAAAATTTTCATTTTCAAGCAATTCTTATATTTTTTGCAAGAGTCCCGTATGAGCACGTGTATCGTGGATAATTGAAGGTATCTTAATCGGTTGTGAGGAAGGAGAATCGTTGTTTAAGGCACCTTGCTCTGGGGCAGGATCGGGGTCAGGATTCAGAGAGGAAAATCTATTGCCGTTTGGGACGTTATATAAAGGCACATTCGCACTATAAGGCATGCTGTATCCTTGCACATATAAAGCTTGGTTATACACTGCATCTTCCAATCTGGGGCGCTTAATAGAAGGAGACTGCGCTGTACTTATCTGTGGAGACGGTTGAGAATATCTTAGCTGCGTGAAGGTTGAATTCGCAGGTTGGCTCGCTGCATATAGCTGATGCTGTTGCTGTTGATGCTGCTGCTGGTGCTGTAGGTGATTAATTAGATGCGGCTCCGTGTAATAGTAGTCGTTAAGTGCGTATAGAGCTAACAACACCACATCTGATAGCGGCGGAAATGATGCATTCGCGTTTTGTGCCATTCTTAGATTGAACCTTTAACAAAGATCGCACTACGTGTCCCGAGAGGGCCGGTCGCCGGGGCGACAACACCTCGTTCTGATATTTTTAGTATTTACACTGTTTAAAATGCACTCCACTGCATAGAGATATTTAAACAAGACACTCGCTTGCTGAACGGCCGTAACATGGCCCGCTGGGGCACGTCTTATCACTGGTCACTGTCGAGGTACTGCGGAGCGATAAGCAGAGGTCGAGGTGTGCACCGTTCGGTTGCAGAACGCTGAATGAGATAAATAGGCGTGACTACAAAGTGGAGGTGAATTTCGGAAGCCTTACTCAGTGATCTGTTATTTACGTTGTTGAATTCAAAATATGTCGAATAATTTTAAACTGGTTTGTAAAAACAAAGGATGGTTAGCAAAACAGTTTTAAAATTGAATCCCATTTGTTCGTAAACTATGTTACTTATTTTCATTGCGCAGAGAAATTGAAAGAAAACTGCCTAGCCTTCGACTATCTGAAAAGTGTATATGATTTTGTTAAATTCCCAGGAACTCAGGAAAAATCCAAAAATAATAAGGGAGTTTCGGGTTTGACTGACAATTGCAATTTTTTTTGTGCCATACCTCCTACTCTCATATTGCACGGACCGACTGAATTTTCATAGTAAGTGCGTCACTGCTTACGACACAACTGACGTCATGCAATAGCAAGGTTCCAAGGAAGAGGGAGTCCGACATGAAATATTCTTTTCACGTGTTACGTTATTAACTTTTTTCATAGTTTTTTCATAAAAACTGTGCAAAGTTTTTGTACGTAAACTACACTAAAGCATTGCAGTATTCGGGAAAGATTGTCTTTGTTAAAAAATTTAATTTATTGTAGTGTCACACGACAGTATTTTATTTCTTGTTCTTGAGCAGTGTGAATTTTACTCTTTGGATAACCTATCTATGTGGTTTTGTACCGCAGCATTTTTCTGGCTTTAAACCACTATTTTTTTTAAATTACATTTTCTATATTATATATTCTAGACTTTTAATAACTACAAGAAAAGGCAGAACAATATAATAATTATTGACAACCGATCATTAAATGAGAATTAAAACTTTTTGTATTTTGTTAAGACGCATTCACTTTTTCTGCTGCTGCACACCGGAGCGCGTCTGTTCGCAGAATTTTCCTCCGCTGGAGAAAGCCGTGCAGTTGCCTGTGTGTTAATTGCTCTCGTTACAAAAATTAATGAACTCGTTCCGGGAAGCGGCTTCTGGTTTCACCCGGTGGGGCACCACTTCACAGACCTCATCCGGTCGTTATTTGAACAAGTCGGAATTTGAGTTCATCGAGCGACCTTCGGTAGCGCTCGTGGATGATGAAACAAAATATGGTGTCGCGTGCAGCAGAGCTATATATCGGGCGTTCTGTGTTCAACCATTTCAATCTCTGCGAATTTTGAAAGTCAGGAATAGAGCGCGGTCTGTACGGTCTCTTTGGTTATGTAGATGTGCGGAATTTAGTGACGAAATCATTGAATCAATGTGGCAGCATGTTAAATAAATTAAAGGTAGTAAACGTTTAGTATTCATACACTCTTGACACTACGAGAGTACTCTAGTGGGTTGCACGTGATGTATTACTTACAGTTTTACCGATAACGCGGAGAAAATATCCGGAACCACAACAAACGCAGTAATGGAGCGGTAGCCGGTTTGAATTGCGCGACTGGAAATGATATTCAAGTTTTCTTGGAGACATATTGTAAAACGTACCTTCCGTTTTTGATTAAATTTAACCAAAAAAATCTTAGGTAAATTTTTTTCACAGGAGCTCCCGAACATTATGTACCATGAAGCGTCCTTGTAGACCATGTGTTTTGGTTAACTACTGTTTTCTCAATAAAAGAGGCGTTCCTTCTTCTGGGTTTATTTTGCTAATTGATCATCATGCGTTATTTTTCTAGAAGATGCTGGATTCTGCATTGCACAAAATTGAAAGATTTTGAAAAGAAAATTTCTTTTGTCAAAATAACCAAACTCCCCACTCCTCTCGCATCTAGCAAAACGAGGGCTTAAGAAAACGTGCGCGGATAATACCTGTGTATAAAGGATGGGGATAGGATATGCAAGAGGAAAGAAAGATGGCGTGCGGTCCGTGGCCCGTTTGTTAGGGTACTGCTTTGGCATTCTCCTCGTGTTGATTGGAAAAAACATGGAAAACTACCGATCAGAGCAGCCAGCCGCTAGAATTCTCCTCCAGACAGCAACTGAATTAGATCCAGCGGTCTAGCTCGTGTCAAAAGTTCTGCTACAGTCGAGACTCGAACCCTAGGACCTCCTGGAGAGAGGTATTGTAGTGACACCAATTGATGCCCTGAGGCACTTATGCCGGCGACATCGTCAAAGGAGGAGGACATTTAGATCTTTCATCCGTTAAGTCCACGCACATCGCATTTGCATCTTCTTATGAAAATGTGGCGTTGACACATAAAATGCATTTCGCATTTCAATTGACGCAGGCTGCCAGTCGATTGATGCACTCGCCCGGTATTGATCGCAAACACCAAGGAAAACTGCCGATCACACCAACCGGCCGCCATTATTCTCCACCAGGCAGCGGCTAAACTTGACCTACAATTTAGCTAATGAGTGAAATAATGGAAGTGTACTTTTGCCAAATTGTATTTATTGAAGTTTAACTTCGATTCGTTATTATGAACTCTCTCCCCACAAATATTTAGCCAGTCGAAAACCCGCCATCGTCGGGATTGAGTACACAGGATTTCTCGGTCCGAGCCACTGCACAGACAGCACCAACGCTGCAAGTTAACCAAACTCAGGCGGCATTTTACGAAGTAAATTCTATTAAAATAGCTATTTATCTGTCACATACCAATGTCAATCCGGTAACCGGAAAACAACAATGTGAGTAGAGGTCAACGCCGGACCCCAAAAGAAATCAAAAAATCACTGAAGGAAAAAGTTTAAATATTTAAGAACTCTTTCTTATTCTACATGTATTTAACAATATAAGATAATCGTTTTCTGCAAAATCGTGATAAAATATTTGAAGGTTTTTGAGGAAACATAAAGGCCAGATTATTACTTAGATATTTTCTGAACTTGTGATAACTTCTCAGCGGACCCAAATTACACTGCACTTTTTTAAAGAAGTAATTGAACATTTACTGCTGAAGACGTAAGTAGTGGTTTTCTCAACTCCATATGAACGAGACGACTTAAAAGGATCTACAATACGAATGTAGCAACAACTGTATTATAAAGGAAAGAAACAATTAAACATGTTCAAACTGGCACAGACAATTTCAAATACATTTCATTTCATACATTCTCATATTACGTTTTGAACAAATTCGAATATAATGTGCAATAATTATGTTTGTTCATACTTACACAAAACCTGAAATGTGGTTTTTATCTAATACCATTATACACTAATATAAGGTGGGCCCGTGCTGAAAAATCACTGAAATGTTACTAAAGTCATCTTGCAACAGGAATAACAACACTCAACGCTCTTGGGTTCGTCTGAACACGCCGTGCCTGCAATAAGGGGAAGTAGTGTCTCCATTTTCACCGGGTAGCGTAGAAGTCAGTTAAGGCTGAACTCAAGAAGACAGATACTTCAAAGACTTTTCCTTCATTGACACTTTATTTCTCTTCAGTTTTGTGAAATGATAGTTTGAGATTATTATAAATGTAGAATAATCCTTTGGGAATCATCTTATTTTCATAAACGATTACAAGTTGATAAGGGAAATTCACGGTTGAATGACGCCATGATCTAAATAAAACTTGAATCTAAATTAAATTTGAAAAATAACAAACAAGCTGAATATAGATACACGAGGTTCCATAGTCAACAAATGATCTCATTTCAGACCATCTTCCTTAATCCTTTAATATAACTATTATATCTGGTTTTCAGACTACTAATGCAGTTCCGTGTTCTTCAAAAGATAGGAACAGCAGAACATGACGTTAGGGAGCAAATCTGTTGCGAAATAATGCTAAGATTCATTTATCCTTTGTGAAGGTGATTGTTTCTGATGTCGAACGATCCAATATTTTTTGGGTCTTCCAGGTCACTATCCTATTTTGATGTAGTTGTAAAGGATATACAATTATAGATCACTTTTCAATTAACAAGCTTCAATACACACACTCGTATAAAAAGTTTTGTTAAAAACACAGGTATATGTGAAACAGGTAAACCGTGAAAATGGTATGCATGTGTTATATTTACCAATTTTGATCTGATGATGGTTCATTAAAATTTACTCTTAAAAACATAAAGTTAGTGAGAAGAAACCAAATTGAATTTTTATAAATGTCCACTTCACACCCCTCGTGCCTTGAAACATAATCCATATTTCTCTATTAATCTGTCATCGGAGTAAAATACACATTTCTCTATGCAAAGCCTTTTACTAAATTTTGGAACGAGAAAAATTCCATTTTGATAGCATCATAAAATGTTGATGGAAAAAGAAGGGATAAAAGCGTATTAAAAAGAATAATGGGCACGAGATGAAGATCGGGCCAAATTAATTATGTTGTAAAATGTAGATAAAAACGACGTAGGTTTTACATAAAAGTATTAATACATTTAACGAGTCTTTTTGCAGAAATAATTTATCTATGCAAATTGATATCTCTGTAATTTTACAAACTTATTACATGCTCTCTAAAACTAATGTAGTAGATTGTCTGCAGCATTATAAGCATTTATTCAAATATCGATATTCTGACGTTATATAGCATATTTAATTTTGAGAAAGAAATCTAGGAAATTGAGAACTCCATGCAGAGCCCTCTTTGTGCAGCTTTGTGAACGCACGGAAAATGCAATACACGTTCATGCCACTGCGGTTTGACAATTCCTACCCTTACGGGCATCTATGGCCAATCCTGCAACATCAATACGATTTGAGTCACCTACAGAAGTTGCTCCGAAAATTCGAATGAAATGCTTCGCACAAGAAGCAAATTCTCAATTTTATTCGTATGAAAAGTAAGCAATTGCTCTTCGTCCGAGCAGTTACTCACCAATGAAGAAATAGATCAAGATAGGAGGAATTACCCATGTCCTTCATTCATATTGTTTGAAGCAATTGCTTTGAAACTCGAGAAAGGAGTAAAAGCTTATTTGTATTCATTATAAGAAAACTGCATACTCAACAATTAATAAGTTGGAACAGGTTTGTGGAAAACTAGGGATATTGCACGAAGTGCAAACAAGACAAATAATTTGAAAGAATGTGAATAAACAAGAAGTCATGAAAACAACAGGAAACGGAAAAATTATTTTGAACACATGGGTGAAAATAAGAGTTCAGAATCCCGTGTTTGAGACAAAGTGCCCGGACGTCAAGACGAAAAAGACAATTTTTATCGGAATTTAAATTTATTTTATAAATTACATTCCTAAATATAATCATATTTTTTTTCGTAATGTGGATCTCCGTACGCCTGAGCGAGGACAAATCGTTGGAGTAAATGCCTTACGGTTGATATATTCATTCCAACGTACTTGTTCAATAGTAATGGCTCTTGCACCAATTGCCTTGGGTAAGTTGAAATGCAAAACTCATTCCGCCTGGGCAATATCTACATAATTTTGGAAATGTTATCCAAATATGGAATTTGTAAATTATTTTTTGAATAACATTTGGTGACGTCTTCGAGACTGTGGAACGGTGAACAGCGATTTATTTTACTTTTCTAATTTGGAAACTTGGATCACTTACGAAACGTAGTAAAATGTGTGGTTTTCGGACGTTCGTCAGAGGATTCGTCTTTTGTTTCCATGGGTTCGTCAAGCAAGTGTTTTGAAAGCACTCTAAACTCTCTCTAACAAATCTAATCTCTTCCCGATTACTAGTCCGGGAAGTAACGCAAGTGCGGTAGTTTTTTCGTGCTCATAAATTCAAGAATTCAGCTATTGTTGCACAATTAATACACAATTTCTTATATAAGATCAATCGACGTCTGGTAGATTTCTTGAGGATTTGTATATCAGAACGGAAAACGCAACAGCAGATTAAGAAGGAAACCTTCTAGTATGTGTCGGAAGACCATGCAATTCGGCGTGGAATCTTTCAAGGTGACAGTCTAGACCTACTTTGGCTTACACAATCGGAATTTGGGTATTTAGTGAAGAAAAACCCTGTTGTTGGTATCTTACACTAGCTCCACATGAATGATATCAAACTGTACGCCTCACAAAATGAGTCTGAACTTGTCATGAGTTTCAGCCACTCAGTTTGTATGGAGTTTGGAATGGACAAATGCGCTACCTTAAACGTGGTCTGCGGGCGAGTTCAAAACGGGGAAAACGTGCAAATATCCAGTGATACAATTATTAAAATCTGGACCCTGGGAATTCCTACAAATATCTTGGAATACTACAGTTGTTGGGAATTTTCGATATAGACATTAGGAACAAGATTGTAATGTTTTATTTATTTATGTCAAAAACAGTTAAAAACTGTGTGTGACGTGCTCTGGGAGAAGTTAATTTGAAGTTACATTTATCTGCAGAAGCAAAACAAGGGGCCTTCTCAGTGCTCGAGGCTCTTGCTCAAGGCTCAGGAAAACTAGACGAAAACCTGATCGAGATGGGGGTCATTGACCCAGAAGCTGAAGAACAATACTTGTTACAAGTTCTTTACAATTATACAATCCAAAGGGTATATAATACATTAAATGTCATTGTTAAAATTGTACAAAACGAGCTATAAACATTAAATAAAGTCTGCAAAATATGGATCAATTCACGAACCAAAATAGCTGCTATTAATACATGGGCTATTCCCATAGCAACTGTATTGTTTGCAATCATGCAATCACTCACATTCCTAAGATACTCAGACATCATGATAGTATAATTAACGTTTAGTAAGCGCTTACCCCAGGAGAACAATAGGTTGGAGTAATTCGAAGACATTATTTCTTTCGGATTATTTAACAACTAAGGATTCACCATGAGGTCATGATTAAATGATGATACATAAAGCTAAATCATACAATTCCAAGATCGTATCCCAGGCCAAAACACATGTCGAGAAATCAAAAAAGAATAAAAGCTGCGCTAACGCAAAACAGACGAAAGCCCGTCATGATCCCGCTGGTGATTTAGTTTAGAGTTCTCTCTTTTATTTGCATTCGTCAAGACATACAGACGCCCGATGCTAACGCATTCACATCACCATGAAAAAGCATGGCGAGCAGGTGAATGACACGGTGCCACCAATCACACCAAAATTTTACCTGCCACTAATCACATTGCAGCTAAAAGCAGTAAACGATGCACTCGCACAGCGAACGATGCAGCACTCCGATCTGGTGTACAATCCAACATTTACTTGTACTCTTGGTAGAATTTCAACACTGACACAACCCAGAGTTTGCACCCAGGCTCGACACATGCGAAAGCGGTTAGCTTTTTCTTCAGTAGAGAGACGAAAGCAACGCATTTTCGGTGGACTGGTAAAATATATAAGTTGGGTTATACAGAGATTTTGAACTACTGATGTACAGATTACGAAGGCATAAATTAAATCCATAATTTCACATAAATTGGTTGTGCTGCAAATCTGTGCCTCAGCATATAATTTTTAAAAAAAGACTTCAGAGAAGAAGATGCAGCCAATCATAATCCTTGTCCGACGAGCATATCTTGATGGAGTTCTTAGGACTTGAAATGTAGGCAGACGAACTTTAACAACTCACAGAGGTGGTGCAGGCTAGTGCAGATATTCAGCCACAGAAGCGCTTTCAACAACTTAATGTGTTATTAATTAAGTTATTAATTGCCATTGTGTTTATATACCGTCACCCACAGGGTTCGCGTTATTACACTCCAGAATCCTTCGGCGAAATCAATGATTTCCTAGATACGTTAAAGCTGAGGTACCCGAGTACTAATTTACTGGTGTTAGGGGACATGAATGCTCGAATTGGCAATGAGCAGGAAGTTTTTTCGGACTTCGACCGGCAAGAAGCGAGAGCGAATTCCAGAAAAAGCAAAGACTCGGTCATCAATAATGATGGGCAGGAATTGCTAGAATTATGCGAAAGATTTAATCTCGAAATCTTAAATGGCAACTATGGACAGGATACGGAAGGGGAACTAACTTTTATTAGTGGGAATGGAGGTAGTGTAATAGATTACGCTCTGTTGTCGCAGGAAAGAATACACAATTTATTAGATTTTGGGATCGAATTACGGGCAGAATCTGATCATTTGCCTGTGTGCGTACATTTAGCAGGAAATGCTTCTGCACTGCCATCGGCAGGGGAGCGGGCAGGAGCAACGAACTTGACAATAGGAAGACAACGGTTTGTATGTTAAGTGGAAAAGCGACAGGAATTTGTACAGGGTATTCTTAACTCGGCAGGCTGGGCGCGAGAGAATTGCTCTCCGGAAACGCAAACAATGAACTTAGAAAGGCGGCTCTACCGCGCAGGGAAGGGTATGCGAAGGTGGGGGAAAGGAGGAAGGGAACTGATCCAAGGGTGGTTTAGCGAGAAGTGTCGGGAGACCAGGCGCGAAACTATAATAGTCTTAAGGAATTTCAGAAACAGGGGAACTGAGGTAGCTAGA
Organism: Gryllus longicercus; assembly: GCA_038098605.1. NCBI lineage: Eukaryota > Metazoa > Arthropoda > Insecta > Orthoptera > Gryllidae > Gryllus > Gryllus longicercus. Next base: position 3,612,364 of record JAZDUA010000118.1, on the reverse strand, counting down.
AACAGTTATTTGTTATTACGTAGGCAGTACGAGGCCACAATTAAGAAATCGAAGAAATCTTGGCAGGATAGTGAGGCAGCAAGAATACAGGCAATTCTAAGAAACGATTACAGTAAATCAATTTGGGACGTTATCAGATCTCTGCGTAATAAAATAAATTCATGTAATGCAATTTCAGCAGACGCGTGGATGCAGTATTTTTCACGGACGTTCGCAGTAGGGACCATTGAAACAGGGCAAGGTATTTTCACTGACCGGAGTGTGCCTGAATTAGACGAACCTCTAACCTGGAATGAAGTAAATAGGGCTATTCTAACCTTGAATAATAAGAAGGCAGGCGGCGCGGACGGCATTCCGACAAAATTTATTTCGGAATTGTGGCAAATAGACCCAGAGAGTATTATGAAGTTATTTAATGCAATTGCTGATTCCGGCTCGTATCCAGAAACGTGGAGTACAGCTATCCTCCAACCGATTTTTAAGAATAAAGGGGATGCGAATTGCCCACAAAATTATCGCGGAATTAGTCTTTTGCCAGCGCTGAGCAAACTGTTCTGTAAAATACTCAACGGGCGACAGTGAATGGGCGGAATAGTACGGTAAAATATCAGAATTACAAGCAGGCTTTAGGAGAGGCTTCGCGACAACCGACAATATATTTGTATTAGATACCCTAGTAAAACAGGCGCTTGCGCGTAAACGGGGCCACTTATATTGCAGTTTTGTGGATTTTGAAAAGGCTTTTGACTCTATCAATAGGGAAGCTTTATGGCAAAAACTAAATGAGCTAGGCGTCTCAAGTAAAGTTTTAAAAGTGCTGCAGAGCATGTATAAGGAAGTAAATTACTGCGTCAGGTGCGGTGACGGAAGTACGACGCAAAAAATAAAATCGACAGTAGGAGTAAGACAGGGATGTCCTCTTTCACCGCTGCTGTTTATCTTGTTTATAAATGATTTATTGACGTGGGTACAGGAAGGGGATACCGCGGCTCCGGTAATTGATGGCCTGAAAATTCCCGGACTACTATATGATGATGATTTAGTTTTATGCTCGGAAACGATTGAGGGATTACAGAAGAGTTTAAATATTCTAGAACGGTATAGTGAGACATGGGGACTAAAAGTAAATATTCAAAAAACGAAAGTAGTAGTCTTCAAGAATGGGTTTATCTGGGGTAGCAAAGAGAAATGGTACTACGCTAGGGAAGAAATTGACCGCGTCAAAACATTTACATATCTTGGTGCAAAATTTTCCATGAATGGGGGATGGAATAATCATATATTGACGGCTCACAGCAAAGGAAGAATTGCGCTCAAAGAAATCGTTTGCGCAGTGCGCAGGGTTCCGGAATTGCCGGTAAAAGTATGCGATACACTGTTCAAATCGTTAGTTCTCCCAGTTATGAACTATGGGGCAGAAATCTGGGGAGTGGATAGGATAGATCGATTAGAAAGCATCGAAACAGATTATTGCAAATTAATTCTAGGAGTTTCTAGGTGCGCAGCAAATGCCGGAGTCTTAAGAGAGGTCGGTAGTATAGGAATTTGGAGAGATTTTAAAATGAAACCTATTAAACTCTGGATTAAATTAGCAGATGAACAGGCTGACACACTTATTCATAGGTGCTTTAGAGTTCAATGGCAGGGAAGCGACCATCGCTACTGGGCGTACAAAATTAAACGGTTACTTGACCGCGCAGGGTTGGGAGACGTCTCTCCGGAAATGGTGGGAGATAGGGGAACCCGTGAGATAGAAAGGCTGATTTCCGATACTCTTGCGGATATAAAAAGGCAAGAGATCTTGGCAGCAACGGCTGAAAAACGTTCGCTGGTAGCTCAAATCCATGCGAGTCCATTATGGGGTTGCGAAAGTTACGTACATACTCTCGGAAAGGACGCAAGAGGGGGATACGCTTGGTTCAGGGTTGGGGGTTGGATGCAGCGTAGACTAAAGGACGCAAGTGGTAATGGCATCTGTGTGCTTTGCGGTGATAAGGAAGACTGGATCCACATCCTCTTAATTTGCTGTGCTACCGAAACATGGAGAAAAAAATGGATGGGAATGGGAAATTACTACTTCCTAAACAGGAACGTAACACTCGCCCAAAACATTTTAGGTGACAAAAGGTCTAAATTTTTGAAAGAATTAGGAACATTTTTAGGAAAGGTTCGGACCATTAGGGAAACTGAAATTAGGGAGTGGGAAAACAGCACTGGTTAGCTTGAGCGGAGCCTAGACTGGAGAGAAATTAATAAATCAATAAGCTAACAATAAGTAAGTTAATCAGTAATTTTATGTTAAGTTAGTAAACAGTTAAGAAATAAGTCATAAGTCGTAGTCAATTGGTAAGTAACAGGTCAATATAATAAATAAAATAAAACTGGCATAGTAATAAGCACATTAGGGGGTGAAGGGAAGGGGGGATCGAAAATATAAGGGCAGAGACGTTGGTGCGGACGATCTTCTGAAGCGCTGTTTGATTTCAGGTGCTGAGGAGGCCAAGGAGACGGCGTGACGCGCGCGCCAGAAAATAAATAATTAAAATAAACGTCGGATAGATTAGAATGTACTCGGCTTCAGACGGCAGGTTTTTCCCCAGTTCGCACCGAGCAGCCGTGCCGTGAACATCGTACGCCACACCTCTCTCACTGCGTAGTGTGTTTAGATTGAGTGTCAAACTAGTTTCGCTTGCACAGCAATCTACGTGTCTATTGTAAATATTATATATCGTTACATTAAAAACAGTTTAATTTCGCAAATAGTATTAAAAAAAATATTTTTCCACAAGTGAGTGAAAACCAACCCGTGACCGCGAGTGGCGAAATGAACGTACAAGGTAGCCCCGAGTCGGGGCTACACGGTACATCACAAGTGTTTGTGAACGCTATGGATACCTTATATGCAAGCAACAACGATCAGTGCATTCTCCCAACAGCACAATTTCAACTTTTACAACAACAGCAGCAACATCTGCAACTCCTTCATCAGCAACAACAGCAGCAACTACTGCTACTTCAACAGAATCAACCCACAGCGCAGCAAGGGCAACCGTTAATGCAGCAGCAACCGCCCCAAACGACCCTGCCCCAAGAACACCAAAGCGAGGAGATGCACGCAACAACTTCCAACGAAACGCTTTCAAACGTAAGTAAACGAAAGAGAAATGATGATGAAAACTCTATGCCATTATACAATGTTCAAACTTCATCGCGTTTCGAAGTGCTTCAAAATCTTAAAGACAGTGATCTAAGTACTCCAGAACAAACATTAAAAATTCCGCCCATAATTATGCACAACGTACTTGACTACAACCAAATGATTTCCGACATTAAATCAGTCGTCAAATGTGATTTCACAAACAAGACAGCCGGTGATCAACTAAAATTCATGCTCACTACAATAGAAGATTACCGTAATTTTAGACATCACTGCGTTGAGAAGAACAGACAATTCTATTCTTTCCGCGACCCTTCTATTAAAACCTTTAATGCTGTGATGAAGGGCATCTCCACATGTTACTCGGAAGCTGACATTTTAAAAGAACTTGAACTCAAATACCCTGTTACCAAAGTGACTAGATTATATGACAAAAAGAAAAATCCAATTGAAATTTGTGCTCTAGAAATAAAAGACAATAGAGACGGGAAGTCAATATTAACTTTAAATCGCCTGATGCATTGCGTCATACAAGTTCAACCTAGAACAAATCGAAACTACCCAATACAATGTAAACGTTGTCAAAGGTATGGACACTCGCAAGCAAACTGCCGACTCACTCCGAGGTGCGTTAGATGTAAAGAGTCACACCACTATTCTCAATGCACAAAACCAAAAAGTGACAAACCGAATTGCGTTAACTGTGGCTTGGAGCACACGGCCAATTACAAAGGCTGTCGCATTTTCAAAGAAACCCAGCAAGCACGTTCAAACCTAAATGAACGCAGGTTAGGGTCAGAGCAACAACCGCCGCCGCGCAACAATCCTTCTCGTAGCCCTCCAACATTTAACCCTCGCGAATTTCCTCCCCTTCCCAAAACCAATACCCCGTGGTCACCGGCTCAATCTTTGCAAACCCAAATGCCAACTGATGTATCCCAACATATAACCACAATAGTATCACAAGTTATCTCAGCTATAATCCCGCAAATTCAAAATACTGTACAGTCAGTGCTAATAAATTTCCATAATGGCAAATAAAATCACTTTATTGAATTGGAATGCAAACGGAATTAAAAGACAACAATCACAAATAGAAATTTTTCTTCACGAACACAAAATCGATATTGCATGCATAACCGAAACCCACTTGGTTCTAAATGAAAAATTCAAAATTTCCGGTTATAAAATATAAAGAAGTGACAGAATTTCAAATGTTGCAGCAGGGGGTGTTTTGATTGCTCTTTCAACCCGAGTCAAACATCAACGGTCACTTAGCCCCAACACTTCTAACCTGGAAACTGTGTCAGTCACCGTAACTATAGATAATAAAGATTACACAATAATAACAGCATATAAACCTCCGAATAAACAATTTCCAGTAAAAGAATACAAGGAAATATTTAATAACAACGCCAACGTTATTCTACTAGGAGACCTAAACAGTAAAAACCAAGCCTGGGGATGCAATTGCACAACCCAGCAAGGCACTAAATTGCAATCTTTTGCAGTAAACAATAACTTAGATGTAATAGCACCTTGGCAGCCAACACACTACCCGTACAATAGTAATATTATCCCAGATATTTTAGACATAATGGTGTCTAAAAACTTCCACTTACCTACATCTCAAACCGTACTTCCTGAATTAGATTCAGATCATTGCCCAGTCATCATTGAACTAAAATCTTCAAACCTCTTGCAGTCTAATAATCCCTTCACAATTTTGGGCACGAAAGGGCACGTCAACTGGAATAAATTTAGAGACCTATTAGAAGTAAACCTTCACTGCCCGGAACAGATACAAACAACAAATGAAATAGACAACCAGGTAACTAATATCACACAGAAAATCTACGTTGCATTGCTACAATCAACAACTCCTTTCGCAAGACCTTTCACTAACAATAGAAATCCGATCCCAAGGAATATTCTAAACCTAATTAAAAGTAAACGTAACCTTCGACGGCTCTGGCAAATCAACCGCAGACATGACCTTAAAGCAAAAATCAACAAATTAGGGAGAACAATCAAAAACAAATTAAATCAAATTCGAATAAACAATTTTCAAAAATCCATAGCTCAAATACACCCTAATAGTAGACCACTCTGGTCAACCATAAAAAGACTATGTAAAGAAACTACTGACATTCCTATCCTGAAACACAACTCAAATGTAGCTTATACGGATCATATGAAAGCCAATATGTTAGGTAAATATCTGCAAAATAGTTTTACTCCAAACCCAAATACAAATTCTTCCTTTACTAATTATATTACAAAAAACGTCCTGTTACCAGACTATAATGTCCCAGATAAAATAAAATTTATATCCCCATCCGAAACATCTAAAATTATTAAGCAATTGAAAACCCGAAAATCAGCAGGTCACGACCATATTAACAACAGAGCTCTTAAAGAATTACCCAAAAGAGCTATAACTATTTTAACCGCCTTATTTAATTCCTGTCTAAGACTGGGCTACTTTCCAAAAGATTGGAAATTATCTATAATCTTACCCTTCTGTAAACCAGGCAAAGATCCTCGCTTTCCTACAAGCTACAGACCAATAAGCCTCCTACCCTCAATCGCAAAGATATTTGAAAAATAAATTCACAGCAGATTATCTACTTACCTAACAAAAATTAGCGCTATCCCTGACTTTCAGTTCGGATTCAGATCTCAACATAGCACCACCCACCAATTGCTCCGTTTAACTGAATATATTGCAAATTCATTTCACAGCAAAAAATACACAATTGCAATGTTCCTAGACATTGAGAAAGCCTTTGATAAACTCTGGCATGAAGGTCTTTTATACAAACTGCGCCAACTAGGAACTCCCAAATATCTACTCCATCTAATCAGAAGTTTTCTAAAAGATAGATATTTTTCCGTCCGTATTAACTCAAGTCTCTCAAACAAATATGAAATTAATGCAGGAGTCCCTCAAGGTTCTTGCCTCTCTCCACTTCTCTTTACTGTTTACATGTCGGATTTACCACAGTCAGACTATACAGAAATTGCCCTTTACGCAGATGACACAGCACTTTTTACCTCTCATTCAGACATTAGCTGCGCCTTCGACAATATACAGATTGACCTAAATAACTACATTAAATGGGCTTCAAACTGGAAAATAAAGATTAACGCATCTAAAACTCAAGCAAAAATTTTCACACTCAGCAAACTTCCTCAACCACCCCTCCTCCGCCTCCAAAACACAAATATAGAATGGATGAGTGGAAATACACCAGCAAAATACTTAGGAGTACTACTTGACACCAAACTAAACTGGAAACAACATATCAAATCTATAGCAGATAAAACTTATGCAAAAATATCCAAACTATACCCAATAATAAATAGAAATTCCGGACTTAGCACTGACTGCGGCTTACCCATCTATAAAACAATAATAAGACCAACGCTCACATATGCCTGCCCGATCTGGAATAACGCCGCAAAAACAAACCTAAACAAAATAGAAATAATACAAAATAAATTTCTCAGAAAGATCATTAAAGCTCCTTGGTTCATAAGCAACATACAAATCCAAAATGAACTAAATATATCATCCATTAACGAATATATAAATCTTATGACTCATAATTTCTTCTCATCCATTCCCCAATCGCGCAGTACAACAATATTCAAGCTAGGTAAAACGTATGGTTCATCAAAAAGAATAAGATCACGATTCCCTAAATACTCCCTTCGTCCACCTTAAATCACCTACCCATCTTCCACTTTCCAAAATTCCACCCACTGACACCCTCTCCTCAAAATTATCACATATAACTCCAAAAACTGTTATCCACAGTTTCTTCTCAAAGAACAACGTTTTATCAGACCCCTGAGAAAAGAGGTAACGCATGCGGATGTCCATCCCTAAAAGTTAATGTGTATAATATTGTACAATGAACACCCCTGAAAGGCAGAAATGCCGAGCAGGTAGAAATAAATTTAAAAAAAGGTTTTTCCCCCTTCAGGGGGTTTTTCCTGAGCCGTACCTTATGGTCTCTTTTCCGCGGCTTTGATGCGATGGAGAGACCATTTGGGGTAAATACCAGAATTCGAAAGATTACGCGAAAGGATGTAGAAAGAACGCGAAAGGATGTAGGTATTGTAATGGCTTAAAGGCCTTCGGCCTAGCCACATAGGATCAAGTAATGTAATTTGTTTGTAATAATTACTTATTAAATAAAAATAAAATAAATTAATTTACTGCACAACACAGCGTAATACAAGTAAACATTTAATCTGTACAGTTACTTATTAGATAGTCAGGTGTATCAGACACGTTGTAAATGTATGGCTTCGGAAACACTTACAGACTTTTGACAAGAAAATAGGAACTATGCTTTCAAGACATCGACATCACCACACTCTGAGATTAGTGCACGAGTTGTACTTATGTCGAGGTAGTTCAGGAATAGAACTACTTAACTTGGAGGCACTATGCCGACTGCAAGGTGAAAAGCTACGTCGGTCCTTTCTGACCAATACGTCGTCTGTTCACAAAGCTATCTGTGGTCAGGATAAAAAGATGACCTCGTTACGTGTGGCACAGTGAAGCAAAGATTTTGATTACCTAAATCATCGGGATCGCGTAAATTCCTTAAAAAGAAAAGAACACAGTAGAGTTTTTTCTACCTTCACTTTTGAGAACATTGATAAGAAAAGCTTAGTGGAGTGACTTCAAGCCGTGGGTCTCTTCGTTGAGAATGAAGATTTCTTTTTCCCCACTCAGGAGCAAGTTTTTAAAATAAGTGTACATAAAAACTTAATTATCGACCAGCAAATTGCTACTCGATGTTTCTACGTAACCCTATCAACGATTCGATCCAACGTATTTACTGTGGATGCCCTCTCCCCTCATTGGCTCAATTAGAATTTTTTAAGAGACACATTTGCGTCGGCAAAGTAATTCACTAAGCCCTTGCCAAGAGATATGGCCGCGTTGAGAGTGAGAAACCTTATTACTAGTGTAAACCAGAGCAGGTAATCAGCAATGATTGACCTCGAGTTCTGTGGGATAGCTTAATCATCACTAATTGAACACTGGAAGCAAATTGACCAGATATAGTTCAGTTTGAAAACATACCTAAAACAAATTACGTCATTGATGTCGCCGTCCCTACAGATGACAGTCTTGTAACGACTATTGCTGAGAAGAAGAGGAAATTCCAACCACTGGCTGTTGAATTAAAGGACACTTAGGGATTGCATGCATTAGAAGTGATTCCAATGGTGATGTCGGCAAATGGATTGGCAAAAGGAATGGCAAGGGACCGCAAAGACATTATTGCTCAAAAGCATTTACGGATCACTCAGAAATCTGCATAATTGGGAAGAGCAAATATAGTCTAAATACATAAGCCTGAATTGACGGATAGAAAAAACAAACATGTTTTTGTTCCACTTTTCAAAATACATTGTGCAAAACACTGTTGCCTTGGGTGATTTTGAGAACTCTACATTGGTGGAGATGCAGAGAAAGGTGAAAAGTTGAAATAATAATAATAATAATAATAATAATAATAATAATAATGTTGCTTGTTTGTTGTATACTTTTTGTTATGGGTGTTATAAGTCTAAAGAAAGGTAAAAACAAATGTTATGCTATTAGTTAAGTATTTTTATTGATCTCTGAAATACATCGCACCCTTCTACATATCAATAATAAATAGTAAATAAATAAAAACTCATTGTTAAATATGTCACAATGATACTTAAGAATACAATGGTGTTTCATATACTTTTCTAAACATTTTGTTCTGAATTAATCACAAACGAGATGTATTTCATTTTGTTTTCTTACTGTGATCATTTCAATTGAAGTGTCTAGTTCAAAAGAATATAACTTATTCAGGTTGTAAAAAACAGGTAGTGAGCAAACTTGTAATAATCCCAGCTTCTATAAAATACACTGGGAGAAATTGACAAGGCACTCCTAATCAGTAAGACACAGAAGCAAGAAAAAGAGACCTAAGGTTAAGCATTGGAGGTGCAGCAACATTAAGCTAGTTTCTTCGAGCAATGAACATTATGAGAAGCACACGAATTTGTAATCGTACTGACGTTCTTTGCTATTTCCAAAGGTCTGGTATTGTGAGTATTATTTACAATTTAAGTAGTAAATAGTAGTGTGCCTGAAAGGGTAGTGGTAAAAATTAGTTTTACGAGATTTTTTCACTCTGTTATTAGAACAGATGTATACCGGTTAACATTAAAATTTGAGAAATAACTAGATACTCATGTTCTCAAAGAACAAATATAAACGGAAATAATCTTCAATTAACTCGTTAAAACATGCATGTAGTGAATCTAGTAAAGAAATAAATGAATCTATGAAAGTAAAATCATCCAGAAGATAAATGCTTATTACTGTATTCATCTATTATCATTCTATAATGAATTGTTACCGTTAATGAAAGTAATGTTTACTTTTTATTAAATAAGGAATTATTAAGTTCTTCCAACAGTGATTACTATTATTTTCAAAATAAATTCGCTCTCCTTAGTTGGAAGCGACGGAAGTGGCGAAAGAGAAGGAAGGCGTTTGTGAGTTGCTAGGGAGGCGAAGGAAACTGGCGTGAAAAGGTCGAAATGTAAGGAAACAAAGTGGGAGTTCCGTGCGAGAGCGCGAGGAGAGTGAGGGCAAAGAGAAGTCCGCTGGGCTTCCGCTCAGCCGAAGAGGCGGTGGCGGTGGCGCTCGCCGGTGTTCTCGGCGACGGGCGCCGGTGTGGGCGGGTAGGCGTGCGGCGGGGCGGTGGAGGCGCCGGGGTAGGCGCCGGGCGCGGGCGCGGGCGCGGGGGCGGGCGCGGCGCCGCCCGGGGGCGAGCACGGGCACGCGTCGATGGTGTGCGCCTTGAGCCAGCTCAGGAAGCGGTTGACGCGCGTGTACACGCCCGGGTAGTTGGGCCGCGCGCAGCCGTCGCCCCACGACACCACTCCTGAGCACAGAGCAATTCCATGGTACCTCGTGCACACGCAACAACTCCATACTCGCCTACTAATGGGCTATTAGTAGGAAGTAGAATGGCAAGAGTGATCATCATAGCCCCCAAGAAATGGAAAAAGTACAGATTTTTAACAAATTATTAAAATTATATTTTTTAAATCATATCTCAATAGATGTTGTAAGAGGCGAGATTACTGCATTTAACTTTTATATACTTGCAAAACGTCTTAATGTTTCTGTATTATCTAATGCAAATATAAAAGAATGCAAGCAGAAATCCCCTCTTTTGAAGCGAGTGAATGGAGAGTGCAGTGCGAGGCAGAGCAGAACTTACCAGCGATGCACATGAGCTTGTCCATGGGGACGTGCAGGGGGCCACCGCTGTCGCCCTGCGAAGCAAACACACAATTGATCATCCTATTCACACAACAACACGAGCGTTTCACGAGCAATTCACACAAGAGTTGATTAATTTTAACGAAGCTGATTCACGCACGTCTCGCGTACAATTACATCGACTCATTTGTGCTGTAATAAAATTAGCGCAATGAGATTGTGAATGGATGTATTAATCACAAGTGCTACATGATTAACAATAGGATAAATATTGACTATTAGTGAGTATTCAACCAGAGGAAAGAATATTAAATGCCGTTAAATTGCAGTAATAATACACTTTGTTCGTGAGCTTTCTGAAATTTTTGCTTTAGTGAGAACATTGCATTTGACCGGAATATATGCAGCAATAGAACAGCCAAATGAACAAACATTCAACGAAATTTATTTAGAAAGTAATAATAGGATCAATGATACATTGTATTAACACGAACGTTTTGTAGCAGATGTGACACTAAAGTTGATGCATGGAAATGACAGGACAGAATGAGAAAGAATGTGGTTCCTACAGTTCACGAAAAGTGAGAGAAACGAAGAGAAGGAAGCAGATTAAGGTGAATAAAAAGAGAGAGGATGAGGAGAAATCTGTGGCAAAATATGAAAGTATCGAAGGTAAATAGGAAAGAGATGAAGAAATAGAGGAGAGAGGGAAAATGTACTGAGAGGACTCTGAAGAGCTTCAGATTCTAAAGGAAGTCGGAAAGACTTTGCATTCTGGAAGGCGGACGAAAAGTGTCAAAGAAAAAAATTACGAAGTGGAAGACGAGGGAAAGGCGATGAAGCATATTAAAATAGAGCACGTTAAAGATAGGACACAAAATTAATCCACGGAGGAAATAAAAAAGAAAAGAGATAGGTCAAAGAGAGAATCTTGAATGGAAGGTATGTGGAAAAGAGAAAATGAGATGCACCAGTTGAGCCAAATATTAACTAATACGGAAGTAAGAAATAAAAAGAAGAAAAAAGGATGTTCTACGAAGGATATGTGAGTGGATCCCGAGGAGGTGAGAAGCAGCGACAGAGATATAAACTAGACAGATGAATCAATAAAAAAAGACTAGAAGAAGAAAAGAGAAAGGGGAAAGAAATGAAATCATGAAAAGTAAAAATGAATGGAGCGGGAAGTAAGAAGCAGCAGCCGAGGCAAGTATAAGCCAATAAAAAAGAAAGAAGAAAGAAAAAAACGAAAGGGAAATATGAGTAGTGCGTAAGAGTGAAGTGTCAAGCAGCAACATAGGCAAGTATAATTAATTGAAAAACAAAGAAGATGCAAAGGAAACGTAAGTACAGCGTAAAGGCGGCTCCACACATTCGGCATTCGCCAAGCAGCGAGCTACTGCTCGCCCAATCCCGAACAGCTGATGTATTAGGCGAATGTTTGCCCCCTTTGATGTGTTCTAAAGACCGTCACGCGGTGGTTAGGGTGAATACCGAACGTTCGGCGCTCGGCGAATCGCAAGCAACCCGTCCACACTATTCGGGATTCGGCGAGCGGTTGCTCCGGATTCGCCGCACGTGTGGAGTCGCCTTAAGGCGAAAGAGCCACGCACGAATCCAGCGAGCGGGGGGGGAGGGGGTGTCGCACCTGGCAGGAGTCCTTGCGTCCCTCGGGGTAGCCGGCGCAGAGCATGTTGTCGGTGATGCGGCGCGTGCCGTAGCCCGTGCGCCGGCACTCGTCGTTGCTCATCACGGGCACCTCCACCTCGCGCAGCACGGGCGACACGGCCCCGCCCTGCGACGTCGTGCCCCAGCCGGCCGCCACCGCGCGCGCGCCCGTGAAGTTGCGACCTGCGCACGCCGCCCGCCCACGCTGCCGTCAATCCACGATCGCTTTTTGCGTCCTTGTCGCAACAACGTCTCTTAGCCATCTTTTGAGCATTGAGAGAGTAAAAAAATTATATACACTGGGCGGTAAATACGTTGATTGATAGATTTAATACATTTTACCTTTAAAAAATATTAAAAATATTACCTAAAATTACACATTACTTCCACACAGCTCTTTTCATTGCGGGTATGGAGTAATCTTCATTTAATCTAGTCTGTGATCGTCAATCGTAGTCAGTCATTGCCTTTTATCTCTTCGGCCAGGGGATCGGCGCCGTTGGATCCCGGTGTTCCCAGATGATCAACCATCCAGGGATCCGCGATATCTCGAATTGCTTAACTTCCATGATTTCACGGAGCGTGCTTAAGTAATTTGGCTAGCGTCGCCGGCGCCCGAACATTCCTTGTGTTGCTCCTCTATTTTATTTTCCACCTCAAGAACAATACAATACAATACAAATCTATATTTAAATGAATTTACTCCAAATAAAAAAATATAAAATATTTTACCTTTAATACGAAAATAGCGCCATGTGTTCATAAAGTGTGGCATGCCGTGAAATCACCCGCCCCCTCTGACTAATTACAATTGATATCGTGCTGATTTACTAAGCTGTTTTGCGTACGTGGTGATATTCTAGTAGCAAACCCACATACCCCATGATGTATTTCATAAACACTTATTATAGTTTACTGCAATTACCGTTTTATTGCAGAATTGAACCCTCCGAATTGAACCCTCTGAAAACAGAGCTGCCTTTAATTTAATGAAGAGCGGAGGTCAAGTAACCAAATAAAATTAATGTAATCACATGAAAATCGATAGCAGATGCAATTTATTTCATGTGTCACGTTCATATAAATTTAGCATGGAAATTTTGCAAATGAATGCATCTTCATTTTGCAACGTGTAATACAGTTTATGAATGAAAAGAGCTGTGTGGAAGTAATGTGTAATTTTAGGTAATATTTTTAATATATTAAAGGTATAAAATTAAAATGTATTAAATCTACCAATTATCGTATTTACCGCCCAGTTTATTTATTTTTTGTATGTACTGAAAATGAAATTACTTCAAGATAATGTTTTTAACGTGATGTCAAACTGATTAAAACGCCCCGACACTTGAAGAGGAACTGGATGAGGAGGTGGGGTGCAGTTGGGCGAGGTGGGAAGGAGCGAAACTGGGAGGAGTGGCGTGGCGGGTGTGTGGCGTGGTGAAGCTGAGGTGTGAAGGGCGAAGAGAGGATGGCGGGCCGGGGAGGAGGGAGGTGGAGTGGCTAAGAGTGGAGGAGTGGGGCGAGGCGGGCGGGAAGGAGCGGAACTTTGAGGAATGGCGTGGCAGGTGTGTGGCTTGGTGGGGCTGAGGTGTGAAGGGCGAAGAGAGGATGGCGGGGCGGGGAGAAGGGAGGTGGAGTGGCTAAGTGTGGAATGGGGCGAGGCGGGCGGGAAGGAGCGGAACTTCGAGGAATGGCGTGGCAGATGTGTGGCGTGGTGAAGCTGAGGTGTGAAGGGCGAAGAGAGGATGGCGGGCCGGGGAGGAGGGAGGTGGAGTGGCTAAGAGTGGAGGAGTGGGGCGAGGCGGGCGGGAAGGAGCGGAACTTTGAGGAATGGCGTGGCAGGTGTGTGGCTTGGTGGGGCTGAGGTGTGAAGGGCGAAGAGAGGATGGCGGGGCGGGGAGAAGGGAGGTGGAGTGGCTAAGTGTGGAATGGGGCGAGGCGGGCGGGAAGGAGCGGAACTTCGAGGAATGGCGTGGCAGATGTGTGGCGTGGCAGATGTGTGGTGCGGATGAGGTATGAAGGGCGAAAAGAGGATGGCGGGGCGGGGAGGAAGGAGCTGGAGTGGCTAAGAGTGGAGGAGTGGGGCGAGGCGGGCGGGAAAAAGCGGAACTTTGAGGAATGGCGTGGCAGGTGTGTGACGTGGTGGGGCTGAGGTATGAAGGGCGAGGAAGGGCGGGCGTGGTGTGGGGGCGGGGAGACAGGGCGGTACGCACCGTAGGGCGGGAGGCAGACGGGCCGCAGCAGCTCCTTGTAGCCCAGCGGCGCCTCGCCCTCCAGCCGCAGCAGCGCGATGTCGTTGTTGAAGTTGGTCTCGGAGTAGCGCTGGTGCTTCACGGCGTACTGCACCTTGTAGTCCATGTGAGACGCTTCCGAGTCGGTGTTGGCGTCGTGTTCCAGCAGACGCACGGTCACCTGCTTCACGTCGAACCTGCAACGCCACGGCGCGCTCATTCCTAGGACAGGGTATTCCACCTCAAGCGGTGCAGCGGTTTGGTGTAGATTGGTTGAAGCAGACGGAGGAAAACCGTTTCAAATATAAAATCATTTAGGTTTGGATCAAAGGTACCTTTTCCTTTTTATTTCCATTTTCTGTATTGAAATTTAATATTTCTCAAAAATTATGCTAAAACGTAACGAAGCGCTCTTAGAATCCGAGGTTGCCAAGGTGGAAACGCTGAACGCCTCAGTCTGATCTCTCAGCTTCGGCAGGTGTTTGAGTCTGACTCTGGGATTTTTATAACCTGACTTTAACAAATAAAAATTAATAAGTCGTTTCTCATGATTGAATTTCAGGTATTAAAAAACGAAAAGAAGATATATGTTAAACGTTTACATGTAGTCGGTTGAAGCAGAGACCGAAATACGGAGGGCCTGAGATTGAATCCCGCATACGGCACCGATACATCATGCGAAGGCTTCCGCAAAGCCGCATGTAACGTATTCCCAGTTGAAACTCTCCGTTTTCCCTTCCATAACAAGTGCTTTAAATGGAGATGACCCCTTTAGGGTACCTCGATGCATTAACGAAAAAAATCCTTAGTCGAGAGCAGTCTATAGGCAATGTTAGGGAATGTATGTAGGGAATCATCGTTCGCGTGAGCAGATTTAATTTTAAGGGCTATAGGTTGCGAGACTTCTAGAGTGACGCTAGAAAAAACGCGAAATAAAATGACTCACTGTCGTGAGTTCCCGAATATAATAAACTAAACGGAAGCCAATTCTAGAGCATTTACTTAAAGCCTTTTCGTTGACCACACAGATTTATTGCCTTGTGAATTTGGTGTTACCAGAATTTCAGAGAGCATTCTATTTGGTCTTTTTCAGCAGCCAAAACAAATCACTTGTATCAAACCGGTCTCCAGTACGTCCAACCACAGCGTCTGTACGTCCAGCCCAATTTATTTTCGCTCCAGGAGACATATGGGGACGGTGCGGCGCCGGCGGGAATTCCCGCTCCGCGCGACCTCTGGGCCTTGGCGGCGGTCGCGGCGCCGAGGTCGCGCCTAAGTGGGCAACGCGCGTCCTCGCGCCACGCGAGCCCCGTGCGGCTGCCGCGAATAACCGCCCCCCCGCCCCCCTGCCCCCCGCCCCCTCCGGCCAATTGCCCGGGCCCGCGCCCGCGCCCGCGCCCGCGCCCGCGCGCGCTTCCGCCCGCACCCGCTTCCGGCGGCCCACGCGCGCCCTCGTGCGTGGGACACTTGCGCTGCGAGAGAAATATGTGTGCGCGGCTTTTGATCTACCAATGGACCCTCCGAAATGGCAGATGTCTTCAATGTTGATAGAATCACCGATTAAAGTTACCGGAATCTACCGGAGAACTCTCCTGACTCCGGATTTGAAAACTGCATGAACGCTTCTGAGATCAGTGCCTCCAAAATGGCAGATGTCTTCAGTGTTGATGGAATTGCCCATTAGAGTTACCGGAATCTACCGGAGAACCCTCCTGACTCCGGATTTGAAAACTGCATGAACGCTTCTGAGAACTGTGCCTCCGAAATGGCAGATGTCTTCAGTGTTGATAGAATTGCCGATTAGAGTTTGAGAAATCCAACCAGGACTTTTAATAGCGTAGTCAATGAAACGAATTCAAAAGTTTTGAAATTGAAGGAGGAAAATTGGCGTTATTTCAAATTGAGATTCTTCACGTAAAATGTAATAAGATAGGAGCTACAAACGAATAACTTGTTAGAATTATTGTGCCTCGCAAGACTCACTTTGGGGCCAACAGACAGTATGGATCAAGCAACTATCCACGTACGGAATGTGAATCCTGAATACACGAAGCAGAAAATACTTCAACCTATTTGAAGCCTAATCTCCATCTAAAACTCCCTCAACGTTCAGTCTGTGCATGAAGCTACCTCGCGCACACGAGCAACTAGTGCTGGAGATGATCGTAGCGCATTCGCACGCACTCACCCGTGCAGGCAGTGCGCGGCGGTGAGCACGTATTTGGAGTTGATGAGGGAGCCGGCGCAGTAGAACCGGCCGCGGTAGAAGAGCTTGGCCATCCACGGGTACTGATTCACCTGCGTCTCCTGCCCGCCCACGATGCGGTTCTTCTTGTTGGGCATCCCGCACTCTGCGCAGGAGAGCTCCGTTAAGGCTGGACACTTACAGAGTCGTTAAGAAAGAATACCAGATCCCGAGAAGAAAAAACCATTGCTTCCAATGAATCAACAGATTGATGAGGAAGACTTTTATACATGGTTTTTTTAAGTCCTAACATTTTAAATACAAAAATATGACGATCGGTATTTGACTTTCGAAATACGACTGAAAATGTAATACAAAAATGCACATTATTTTGCAAGGAAAATTCAAATTATTATTCGATTACTACTTAACGCTTACAATTTGTTCTATTAGACACGATACAGGAGTAATGCCATAATTTACATTAAATTATGGCATTACATTATTATCCTAATTGCAAATGAAAAATACATACACTTATATAAGAGTGAATTATTTCTTTCTTTAAAAAAATAAGTTTGGAGGAGATCATATTTCAATTACGTGATTTCCATTTTTTGGGGAAAGAAATGTTATTCCTAGCAAATCGATCTTCACCCAATTTTAACGTAAAGATATTTGAAAGTAGCATTTGAGTGGATAAAGTGCACCACGATTCCAATGAACGCATTGCGTGGCCAGCGCCTCACCGCAGGGCTGGCAGTCCTTAGCGGGCACGAGCGTGGGCTCGGGGACGTCGCCGCCGCCGCTGCCACCCATCCAGGAGCCGCCCACGATAGAGAGGAACCACTGCCAGAAGGAGGCGCGGCGCTCCCACGCAGCCGCCTCCTCCGCGCCCATGCGCGCGCCCCGCAGCGCCTGCGCACGCCACGCCACGCTCTCAAGGGCCGGCCCTTCCCCATCCACACGCTCTCAAGTGGCCCTTCGCCGTCCACGCGCTGGCAAGGGCCGGCCCTTCTCCAATCACACACTCTCAAGGGCCGGCCCTTCGCCATCCATGCGCTCCACAGGGCCGGCCCTTCGCTATGCACATGCTTTCAAGGGCCGGCCCTTCTCCAATCACAAGTTCACAAGGGCCGTACCTTCACCGTCCACACGCTGCCAAGGGCCGGCCCTTCGCCGTCCACGCGCTGGCAAGGGCCGGCCCTTCTCCAATCACACGCTCTCAAGGGCCGGCCCTTCGCCATCCATGCGCTCCACAGGGCCGGCCCTTCGCTATGCACATGCTTTCAAAGGCCGGCCCTTCTCCAATCACAAGTTTACAAGGGCCGGCCCTTCACCGTCCACACGCTGGCAAGGGCCGGCCGTTCTCCAATCACACGCTCTCAAGGGCCGGCCCTTCGCCATCCATGCGCTCCACAGGGCCGGCCCTTCGCTATGCACATGCTTTCAAGGGCCGGCCCTTCGCCAATCACAAGTTCACAAGGGCCGTACCTTCGCCGTCCACACGCTGCCAAGGGCCGGACCTTCGCCGTCCACACGTTGGCAACGGCCGGCTCTTCTCCAATTACACGCTCTCAAGGGCCGTACCTTCGCCATCCCTACGCTTCACAGGGCCGGCCCTTCGCTATGCACATGCTTTCAAGGGCTGGCCCTTCGCTATACACACGCTCTCAAAGGTCATGGCCCTTGCGCACACCAATGGAGACAACAGGTTCCTAACATGGCCGATGACGTTTTAAAGGGGGCCACTGATGCCCAAGAGTGCATTTGGGGGACGAGAGCCAAATGTGCACAGGGGACTGATCAGTACAGTCAAGATTCCATTGGTTACAAAAAGTATCAATGAAGTTCATACTTATTTGTTTTCTGTTTGTTCTCTTATATTTCCATCCAATGATAAAGATAAAATGTTTCTTCTCTTTTGCAATTTAATATATTTCACAAAATTGAAAATTGAACTTTTGATCAATTAGAATCTGTGATTTTGCTTTTGAGAAAGTCTCATTATTTTTAAAATTTAAAATGATAATCGTATAAAAATATTCAAGCATAATTCTAAAATTTTGTTTCCAAAATCATTGATTTTATTCTTTGTATAAATTATCTATAGATCGTTTACTTATCATTATTTGTGCTAAGAATACTTAGTTTGCTGTATAGTATAAAGAACAACATAAGAGGGTCAATGACGCAAACCGTTCTTTTAAAAGGGGACGGTGGTATACAGAGGTCAAACGTGTACTTTTAATCTTACCGAGTGATACGTGACACATACAGACCGACAGACTGTAAAAAACTACGTATCTCCTTGTCATACACACTCATCTTAGCCATCGTTGGAACAGCACTAACAGATCTTAAACCTGACGTGTGAAAAAAGACCCTAGAAAATAAACTAAAGCGATCCCAGGCCGAAAATAATAAAAAAGGTTGAAATGTGTATTGAATACAATTTCCCTGGAAGTGCATGGCCTCAAAAGAATCAATTATGAAAGCAGTTTCGCTAGCAATATCATAACTTGTAAGTAACGGTCATGAAATAGATCATTTTCTGCGTCTAGAATAATTCAGTGGCAATCATTAGAGCGGTTTTAGTATTTATATTTCTATCGTTCTGATGGCGCAGGGTATAAGTTAAGTTAATAGGCCCAGTTAAGGATTTCAGGAATTTTATCCTGCAATCATGGAAATGTTTCTTTTAATATCTTACAATGATTTTAACAAAGTAAGTTGATATAAAATAAAAAGAATGCGGCCTGTTTTCGTCCATTCAAGAACCTATTTTTCGCGTCCAAAATAGCAAATTGTAGATCCAAAATATTCGATGCCCACAACCTCATGAGAGAACAGTGAGCCTTACCGGTGGCGGCGGAGCGGGCGCGTCCAGGGCGGAGGCCGGCGCGGCGCAGCATGCGAGGGCGAGCACGAGGGCGCAGGCGAGGGCTGTTGAGCGGTGCATGGCGAAGCTGTGCCGACGGAGCCCCGCGGCGGCGCGTATATACCCGGCGCCCAAGGGCGGCGTGCGCGTATCTGCCACCCGCATGGACCGCGCGCCGACACCGACGCTCCGGCGACGGTCGCGGCCTCGACATTGCCCCGCCCCTCCCCCTCCGCACCCCCCGCCGCGCTCGCCGCGCACTTCGGCCGCTCGGCAAGGTGGCGGCAGCCTGCCCGCTAAGCCACCTACAAACTCTATATCTTTACTATTCAAAATATTCAATATTTTACTTCATGTGTTGATTTATATTAGTTGGAACCTTGTGATCATCCCATACTTTAAAAATTATTCGTATAAAAGTGAATATATGTAGTACATACTGGATCCCAATTTTGGAAGTTTCAGACAATCCGTGCTGTGAAGTGAAGGTCTCCTCTAGGGAGAAAAAAGAAGAAAAAAAATCGCACAGCTTTTAGCTGTTTTAGACGTAAATATATAAATAAATAAATGTAAAAGAACGTCCGAAATGGTCTAATTTTGTAGATTATGGTAAAGGAAAAGTGATTTATGATCCTCTCCTGACACGAGAAGCTGATTTCAAGTGCCTAGGACATATCGTTTCCGGGTTACAAAGCAATGTGAGTTGAAAGCGCGATGCGTCTTACGGGTTGCATGTGCGCCTGCTTGTACTTTAAGCTACGAACTTCTGTCGTTTTTTAACTCTTTCTGTTATTTTTTTGGATACAGGTCTGAGGGCAGTAATTTCCCATTAGGTTGTACCTCACTTACATATCTTTCGCCGATAGTTTCTAATCAGAGGTACAAAACCGTCTCATTTCCTTAGATTCAGTATTCGCCTAGGCAAGAAACGCCTCGAGTAATCTATCAATATTGTTGGAAGTAACGGATAAACGTGTTGTGACACTTCCTAGCAGCTAATATGCAGTCAAAATTAACAAGTGAGCCTACTAGGTGCCAATTAAAAAACACCTAGCAATTTCGGCCTTGTCAGGGGTGGAGTAATGGTTTATTCTCCTACTACTCGGGCATTACAAACAATTAATATATGATTTCACAGTTCAGTCACTATTGCATGAACATTAAGGTGAATAAAGTGCGGGAAGAATTACAGAAATAAAATAAAATGTATCAGCGATATCAGTGACTACTTTTTCATGAATTCTCTCGAAACCAAAGATAATATTTTTTTAAATACATTGAATATAAAACAATTTTTGTAATGTGTTTCGGTGATTTTTTAACGAAAAGGTTTTTCGTAACGCAATAGAAAAAATTGATCAAGCTTACTTTTTAACGATGATGAAAATTTAGAATTGGTTATTACAATTGGTTATGTCTTGTCTTGTTCGCAACTGTTGTAACTGTTGCGGAAATCAGTGTTTAACAATAGATTTCTAGTATGCTTAGGCATACTAGCGGCTATGGTTCAACATAAAGGCCATTGTTTTCAATCTTGTTAAAGAAAATAAAGCACTACAAAAGATAAGCAATATTTTAATACGAATAGTAGTTTTTGCATAATTTTAAATCGTGGCAATTTTAAAATAATACTGAAGTAAATATGGCTTTCTCGAAAGATGTTTCCAATTTATTATTTGAGCTCTTTTGTTTATGTTTTGATAGGGATAGCTGCACCGAATCACATGCTATGAGAGTCATTATGATTAAAACTCTCGATAATTCAGAAATTACACAAACATATTTTTTAAATATTTTCCAAATCGTTAGTACTTACATTGAATGTATGTATGTACTTGGCGCGACAGCCCGTGACAGGGCTCAGGCCTACCGGTGACGTCCTTGCCTCGCGGCTATTGGTTAAGAGATACATGTGGTTTGCACGTAGACTCTCCACGCCGTATTCCGGTCTTCTCAACCTGAGAAGTGAATTTTCTCATCGTCACACAACATAAACTGTAACATTGCAAGAAAAACGCACACTACAATCTTGCCTGACCGGAAATCGAACCCAAGGCCGCGTAGTGGAAAGCGAGCACGCTGACCACGAGGCAGTACTTACTTTACAGGTGTATGTTATGAATACATTTATGAAGACAAATACTGATGATGTCACATAAAGTTTCTAGAAATATGAAAAGTTTTTGAATGTAAATGAGCTCAACACTGTAAATTTACAGAATAGCTCAAACAACATTTTCCTACTATCGTCCAAATTTCCTCCCCCTCAAATTTGCGTATGAAAAGAAGTTTTGAACTCCTATGTAATTCTGAGTCTCATTTCATTTAAACTGTTATAGAACGGAACAATTGAGAAAATGTGAAAAAAGTACGTTTTGTTTGAAAAAAACAAAGTTAACTATTGGATTAATGGAGACTATAAATACTGCCTTGAACACAATTTTTTATAAAGTTATATAAGTTCTAGAAAATTGTTCATTAAATAATTAGAAGTTGAATTTTTTAAATTGAAATACTGTTGACGTTTTTGCTCTAGCAACGAATGGTCTTGAATGTCATCGAAATAAATAGATTCAGTGTTACAAAACATATTTTGCCCATTTCGGAAATGTCATTTTTACTTATAAATATTATTACAAATGATGTTTGACTTTTAAAGGAACTTAAACTTATATCAGTGACAAGTCGCTGAAATGTAGAGAATAAATATTACTATTACTTATTGTTAACTTTATTAAAGCAGAAGTACCGTAGAAAAATCATTCCGAGTTCCCCAGAACATCATCCTCTATTATACTAGAAAAGGATTAATTCTATGTACCCCCATTTAATCCTATTCTGACCTGCCCCCATTCTGAGCGACCCCTCCCTAGCCTACCGTGTCTTTCCCGCACTATCTCATTCAGCCACTTCCCCTCTCAGAAGCTCTACATTACCCCTATTCATCCTGACCCATCCTACTCCGAAGCTCTACACTACCCCTTATCACACAAGATCGCCCAGACTGCCCTGCCCTGTTTGCTACGATCGATACCCCACCATCGTTGCTATGAGCATCGGTTTAACAGATGCATTGTCCGCAGAACTCACAGAAACGAATTTGACGTTCAATGTTAAATTCGACGTTCAATGCCGAGGAATTTGACGTCCTAGGCCAAAATCATAATTGTGCTACAGTAGTAAATTATAAAGCGTTTATTAGAAAATGCTATGGACGTTAAAGAGAGTTTAGTTCTCTTTTGGGGATTTCCTCATTGTTTTCGAGATATTCGGGAAAAACGAATGAGTATGCTTACATACATTTACTTTAAATGCCGAAAGAGCGAGGCACGTATTTTTTTTCAAAATCTCATATATACTGCAACTTTCCTCTTATTTTGAACATCATATGTATAACTTTATGTAACATGTATGTATTCGTTAAGTGCAGAATAAATTTGTAGGTTTGTGTAAAATAAAACAAAATAAACACTCCTCTTTGTGTACTATAAAATAATTATCTGTAAATAGTACTCTACTTTTCACTGAAAACCGTATCAAAATCGGTTTCACTACTGTCGAGATAAGCGCAGATAGTCAGGAAAACCGAAAAAAATTGTAAAAGGGATTGAATGGGTTTTAATATCACATAAATAACCATATTAAATTATAAACTAATAGTCCTCCAACAGTACGTACTTTCTCTTATTAGTAAATGTAAGCTAATACTATTTTGATCAGCCCATATTAACACCCTCATATCTCAGCCATCACTTGTAAATCTCATTACCAATCGTAGTCCATTAAATGAGAAAAATAATTATTTTAAAGCTAATATCAATACAAATTCGACAGTTCAAATCCTCCATGTATCCAATTACAGTCCCAAGAATAATATAAATGAATGCAGAGAATTCCAAACTGCCCTGACCTATTTCGTGAGACTGAAGAAAGCAACGGAAGCGCAAAAAAATCGGATTTGTAATATCAAAAATTCGCAAAAATTACACGAACCTACTCATTTTTTCAACAAATTGTACAGTACCTTTTTTTCTATTTTAATTCTGAAAAATAGATTTTATTAAGGAAATAGATTCCTTTCGTCAATATTGTATTTTTTTAATTTTAATCGAAAAATATCTCTGCGCCATTTTAAGGGTACTTTTCACTATTCGAGAAAGAATTACAGTAACAATTTTGAGCTGTTTTTGAAAAAAATATTTTTGAATTGCCTGTATAAACTGTTTGACTTATTTCGTTTGACGTTAACTGAGTTACGTAGTCATTACGAGTTGCATGTCGAGAGTGTTTTGTCTCTGCTAGTACATTCTGCGCCATAACTGGTTTATATTCAGTCTGATTCGATCACCCGAATAGTGCACATCGTGTTATGATGTTGTGAACTGTGATTTGCCTAATAAAGCATGGTTCTACTTGAATGTCGTGTTTTCATCACTGCAGTGATCCTAAATTAATCGGTGAACCTCTAACAGGTCATGGGCCCAGCGACGCCGAGTGAAAACAAAGATATCAAGTCGAAACGTGCACGTGTAGTCAAGCGTGAGACGCCATGATGAGCGCAGGCAATATTTCGAGGATCGAGCTACTCAACAAAAATAATTTCGACACATGGAAATTGCAAATGCAGGCTGTCCTAATCAAAAACGATTTGTGGGAATTTGTTTCCGGCGCAAACGTAAAGCCCGAACCAGGTGAAGGAAATGATGCCGCTATACAAGCCTGGATAAAAGGTGATTCAAAAGCAAGATCAGACATCATTTTATCCATCTCACCGAACGAGCTGAAACAGGTAAAGAACTGTGCAACTTCAAAAGACATGTGGACGAAGCTGCAGGAAACCTACCAGTCACAAGGACCAGCCAGGAAAGCCACGCTTCTGAAGAGATTAACTCTACACAAAATGACGGACGGCGGCGACATCCGAGACCACATGAACGAGTTCTTTGACACCGTAGATAAGCTAGCAGACATGGGCATCGAAGTACACCCTGATCAACAAGCTATTATGCTTTTATATAGTTTGCCAGTAAGTTTCGAAAACTTTCGATGCGCCATCGAGTCACGAGATACTTTGCCTACACCCGAGGCATTGCGTGCAAAAATTATCGAGGAAAGTGAAGCACGAAAAAACGACGCCATTCGAGACGCGCCGAACGCCATGTTTGTTCGCAAAAGTTATTCGCGGAATCAACCGAAAAGTGCCGGAAGTGACCGAAGACATGCTGAAAACGACAAAGATAAGTCGGACGAAACAAAAATCAAAAGGGAAAATCACGCAAAAATTCGGTGCAACTTGTGCAAGAAGTTAGGACACAAAAAGGCAGACTGTTGGTACAATAAAAATAAACCATCTGCAAAATTGTCTGAAAACGTCGGCTATACAACCGATGCTACGGCACATGCCGCGTCTGATTCCACGATCTCGAAGTGGTGCCTCGATAGTGGTGCAACAACACATCTGTGTAATGACGAACAAAGGTTCGCAAACATGGACACATCGAAGCGCGGCACGCTGAATCTAGCGACAGACTCGTCAACAGAAATAAAAGGAAAAGGAACAGTACATTTTTCGACGGATGTGGCAGGAAACAGGAAAGATATCTCTCTCAACGACACCTGCTGTGTTCCCGACCTGAGGACAAATCTTATCTCAGTCGCAAAAATCACGGATCACAATTTCGAAGTTCTCTTCAAAAAGAGTGGTGCGTATGTGATGGACGTAGATGGCCGTGTCAAGTTACACGCGAACAGAATCGGGGACCTTTACTTCGTGCAAGAGCAGACAGAGGTCGCGAGTGCCGTTTCATCCGAGAACAAATGCGAAGTAATTTCACTCGAACTGTTGCACAAACGACTTGGACATTTAAACGCAAAAGACATTGCGAACGCAATACGTGCTGATGCCATTACCGGATTTCGTCTCAAGGACCCGACGGCAAAGTTGGACTGTGACACATGTCTGAAAGGAAAATTCACCAGGACGCCATTCCCGAAGACATCATCACGAAAGACCGAGTTGCTGGAATTAATACATACGGATGTGTGTGGACCCATGCAGAAGGAATCTTTGGGAGGAGCCAAGTATTACGTTGAGTTTATCGACGACGCCACCAGATGGTGCGAGGTTCGCTTTCTGAAGTCCAAAGCGGATGTGTTCAAGGCAACGACCGAGTACATCGCTTTAGTCGAAAAACAAAAGGGTAAGAATGTTAAAACATTGCAGTCAGACAATGGACGTGAATACGTGAACCAAGAATTCGACGAATTTTTAAAGAAACACGGCATCACCAGAAGACTCACCGTACCGCACAACCCTGAACAAAACGGTGTAGCGGAGAGAAAGAATCGGACGCTCATCGAAGCGGCTAGATGTCTACTCCTGGACTCAGGATTACCACTCATGTTCTGGGCTGAAGCAGTGAACACTGCAAATTATTTGCGGAACCGTTCACCCACGTCAAGCCTAAATGGACGAACGCCGTATGAAGCTTGGACCGGCAGAGCGCCCAACTTATCCTATTTGAAGATATTCGGCAGTGCAGTGACGTATCTCGACCGAGACCCCGGACAAGGAAAATTCGATCAGCGCGGGAAAGAAGGAATTTTTCTTGGCTACGCAGAAGAATCTAAAGCTTTTCGAATCTGGTCGACCGAAAAGAAAAAGGTTATTGTGAGTCGAGATGTGAAGTTTCATGAAGTTGCAGTTAAATTCGAAGAAAAACACAGCGGGAGAATTGAGATTTCCCCGGAAATGACCAACGGAAGAGTAGGACAACGGTTCATCGATTTCGATCACGATCCAAATGAAATGATGGAAGATGAAATCCCAGAGTCAGATTTGGATAACTCATCGGGCAGTGATTTTCACGGTTTTGATGTTCCCCCATTAACTGATGAGGATGAAGATTACAACGACGAAGAGGAAGTTCTTCCACATCACAATCGTGAAGACGAGGTCTTGCAACCAGTTGAAGAAGATGAAGTAGCATTACGGGATATACCCGCTTCATCACGAGGGCGAGGTCGTCCAACGATTCTACGAACCGGACAGAGGGGAAGACCCAGAAAACTGTATCAACCTGGCACAACCGGAGAAGTAGATTTTGCTGAAAGTTCGTTCATATCAGAAATTCCGTTAGAAGATGCATTAAAGAGCCCTGAAGCAAGTGAATGGCACCAGGCCATAGCTACGGAAATGAAGTCAATTATCAGGAACGGAACATGGACACTTGTTGACCGCCCAAAGCAGGGGAAGATCATCGGTTCCCGCATGGTATTGCGCAACAAAGTTGGACCTGACGGCGAGATAGAGAAAAGGAAAGCAAGATTGGTCGCTCAAGGTTTTAGCCAGCAACCAGGGGTTCATTTTCAAGAAACCTTCGCGCCCGTTGCAAGGTTCGGCTCTATCCGCTTGATGATGTCCTTAGCCATCCAAAACGACATGAAAGTGAAACAATTTGACATAACAACGGCATATTTAAATGGCGAATTGGATGAAGACATCTTGATGGAACCACCCAAGTTTTACGAAGAAATCCTACAGAACGTGATTAGATCCGAAGGTTCTAACAGCATCAGCAAACAAGCTAAAGCAATGCTACATACCTTTCGAAAAGGAAATCAAGTTTGTCTCCTTAAAAAGGCTCTGTACGGATTACGACAGGCAGGAAGAAGTTGGTACATCAAATTGAGCGAAGTGTTGAAGAAACTCGGTGCCTCTCCAACGATTTCGGATCCTTGCTTGTTCAAAATCGGTTCCGGGAAAGACATCATGTTAATAGCAGTCTACGTGGATGACATTCTGGTCGCATCGAGAAATGAGAATGAAATCTCAAAGTTCGGGAGACAATTGGCCAAGGAGTTCGAGGTCAAGGATCTTGGCGACGTGTCATATTGCCTGGGAGTGGAATTCATCAGAACTCAGGACGAGATCGCACTTTCTCAGCGTGGATACATCCAGGAGTTGTTACAGAGGTTCAACATGATGGAATGTAAACCCGTTACCACACCGATGGACTCTGGAACCAAGTTGGTGAAAACATCAGGTGTCAAGGAAGAAGATCAGCAGCTCCCTTATCGCGAGTTAGTCGGTGCACTCACCTACCTGTCCACGATGACTCGCCCCGATATTGCATTCGCAGTAAGAAATCTGAGTCAGTTCAATAATTGCTATAGTGCTGAACACTGGAAAAGCGCCAAGCGAGTACTAAGGTACCTGAAAGGAACTAGCAAACTGGGACTCGTTTACAAGTCTAAAGGCGGAAATCTCGAAGGATTTGTTGATGCAGATTGGGGAAACAACGTCGAAGACCGAAAATCATACTCTGGCTATTTATTTTCACTGGGTGGAAGTGCCATTTCGTGGGATTCAAGAAAGCAGAAAACAGTGGCTTTATCCACCACGGAGGCGGAGTACATGGCTGCATCCGAGTGTGCTAAGGAGGCTGTGTACTTGCAAAAGTTCGTCAGTGAGCTAGGGTTCAAGGATCTCGCCAAGATAGTTATATACTGTGACAACAGGAGTGCAATTTGCTTGGCAGAAAACCCTACTTTCCACAATCGAAGCAAGCACATTGCGATTCGTCACCATTTTGTACGAGATTTGCTCAAGAACAAAATAGTGTCATTAAAATATGTGTCTACCGAAGATCAGATAGCAGACTTTCTCACTAAAGGACTCACGAAGAGGAAACATCAATGGTGTACAGAAAAGACTGGACTGAAGCCGATTGATTGCTAACTGTGATTAGTTGTGTTATTTTTCTCTTGTGTTTCTTTTTGATTTTCTATTTGATCGCCCTACAACTCGAGGGGAAGTGTTTGACTTATTTCGTTTGACGTTAACTGAGTTACGTAGTCATTACGAGTTGCATGTCGAGAGTGTTTTGTCTCTGCTAGTACATTCTGCGCCATAACTGGTTTATATTCAGTCTGATTCGATCACCCGAATAGTGCACATCGTGTTATGATGTTGTGAACTGTGATTTGCCTAATAAAGCATGGTTCTACTTGAATGTCGTGTTTTCATCACTGCAGTGATCCTAAATTAATCGGTGAACCTCTAACATAAACATTGTGCTGAACTTATTTTAAGAACTATTTTTGAAAAAAAGATATCATTAAAAATATCTGTCTTCAATATTATAGTTTAAGGAAGACACTGAAAAAGTTTTGGAATATTTTTGAAAATTCAGAGTTCAACGAAAATGCGCCATGCGCCAGTTTTAACCGTCTTTTATTCAATCTGAGGAAAAAATTAAAATTTTTGGATCTATTTGAGAAAATTTTGAAAATGTTCTTAAGGATTAATGAAAAGTAAGGATAAATGAAAACATTTTCAAATACACAGGGCTCCGAGTTTGGCCATATCGGGACAATATCACTTTTGGACATAATCGTCTGAGCGATTTAGTCTCTAGCGTTGCACACACACGGGTGAGCGGACACCACTAGCCACGTTTTCAGTATCAATGACCCACAAAACATGGATTCTGAGTATATATGTGTTGGAGGGAGTAATTTACCTCATACACAAACAAGATTTACCCACTTTTTTTGTATCGGGGACCCTCAATACGACGTTTTCAGTCAAACAATCACATTGCTGTATTATATATCTAAATTAAAATATCGGTTTCAAATGCCGGGGACCGCTACATCAGCCACATTGATTGGGTAATATCAAGTTTGGAGAAAATCGGCTGAACAGTTTAGCCGCTGGAGTTGATCACAGATGGTGGACAGACGGACAGACATTTTGCTCACAATCGGTTTTTCGGTATCAAGAACCAACAAAACATGAATTCTGGCTACACCCCGAGTTAGAGTTTTTTTAATTTAGCAACAAGATTTATCCACTATTTTGTCACAAGAACTCGGCAATAAGGATTTTTTCAGGCGAAATTTCGGCTTTTTCTGGCGCACGATAACATAACTATCTTCTTACGAAGAATTCGTAAGGCGAGAAAGTAAAAATAATTATATTTTTCACCCTTCGTTTGCTTAAGAATTTTTCAAATGTTAGTTGAAGAGTAAGAGAAATTGTCATATTATAATATTAGTATATACACATTAACAATATCGTGAGAAACTACGTGTTGTTGCAGCATTACTAGTTTTCGGTGTGATATGAAGTGAGTGATGCTGCATATCATGTTCTTTCACTCTTTATTTGGTACAAATCGTTAATAGAAGTACCTGCCTTAAAAAACATTGAATATGAGACACATCGATACCTAACCATATGTTTCAACTAATACAGTATTTTCTCGGCAGTAAGCTCTTTTTTTCCTTTCTTCAAAAAGTGGTACTATAATTGGAAGGCGGGTGGTACACGAATATCTCGAAGTTAACCGAAATAGTTTTCTCAAACTTTGTCTTATTTTTCAAACAACATCAAAATTGATGGATTGTTACTTTCCCACCCTTTTTTGTTTCAAAAGAAAGTATTGTAATCCGGAAAAAAGCGAATTTTTTACCCTAAGTCGTTTTGCCGGTCCTTGGTAACGAAAAAGTGATTCATCTCGTTCCTGCATATTACTTCCTCTAATACGTTGCATAGTCAGTATCCATGTTTTGTGCGCCCTTGACACCGAAAAATCGATTGACGGCCGAACGTCTGTCGATGGTCAACATTACCGTCGAACCCGTTCAGCCGATTTTCTTTAAAGTTGATACTCCTTGATTTAAATGAACTCAAGGCCCTTTGAGTTTGAAACAAATATTGTAATTTTGGGGAGATTACATAAAGCTCAAAAAAATTCAAATTTTTCTCAAAATCGACTCCATTTTTTTCTTTCAATTTTCTCCGCGTATGCGTCAAATGGCGGTTAATAAAGCTGTGCTAGTTTCATCTCTGGCAAACTCTCTATATTTTCGCAAAATTGGATTTTTTTAAACTACAAAATTGAAGATAGACTTTGCCCTAAAGAAAATCTGTTCTAAAAATCAGCTCTTAAAAAAAGGTCGTTAACAAGCTTTTGAAAAAACAATTACTTTTTGTGAAATTTCTGCTTGAAATTAATGCAATTTATAACAAATACAATGTATAACAATATTTTTCAAAAACCATTTCAATTTTTTAAATTTTGTTTCACTGATAAAACAAGGGTCTCTTAAAACAATGGTGCAGATCTCCTTTGCGTTGAACTCTGGGTTTCATAAGATTGCGTATTGTAAATAATGGGCGAGACATTAAAGACAGACATGTTTTATTTTTTTTAAGTGTCGGCCCAAGTGAGTTTGTCAGAGTGATTGTGTTGAGGAGCGGAAAAGCACACGACAAATTAATACGATGGATCTACGTTCGAGTTTCGGGCCGGAAAAAAGTGTTCCTGGTAGAAAACACGTTTGTAGGTTCATGTAGTAGTATAATATTCTGTTATATTAGTATATTATATTAGTATTATATATATATATATATATATATATATATATATATATATATATAATATTATTTAACATATAATCTGTTTCAAATAATGCGAAAAGTATGTGCTGTTGTATCACCATTTGTTATTTCTGGTATCCCACCTGTAATTTTCTGAGGACCTGTTAACAGTAAAAATTTCATGTATGTAGCAATTTGTAAACATTATTGCAACGAAAAACTTGCAAAGTCCGTATCGAAGTTTTTCTGAATTTCCACCCGAAACCGTGAAATGATGCCTGTATTCGACAAAATACAGAATATTGGTTCTCTGCAAGAGTTGTTATCTATCGAGTAATACATATTCTATATACCGAGTAATCCATGTACTATGTACTCTTTATCGAGTAATACATATATTCAGTAGTAGTTAAGTACTCATGAAAATATTTTATCATATAATAAAATATGTCATAATTGTCTGTCAATATTATCAACATTGTTAAAGAGATCCGACATACGAGAAAAGCTTTGTTGCCATTTCCACGAGGAGGAAGTGTATCATTTTCCACAATGCACAATGGTAAAATCAGAATTAGGCGGAAGTAGCTGCAGCACTGGGGCGAGGCACGGAGGGGGGAGAGAGTCAATATGGCTCTTAAGCCATGCATCACATCCTTGAGCTAGACCCACATTGCCGTTTCCTTCCATAACACGACCCAAATCACGAAGAGAGATAACGTGGTAGATATATACTAGCCACGTCACATAGAGCACGTGAAAAATATTACTGAGCGACCTGTGTACCACAGAATACGGGTACTCTGACCTTCCCTTCGGCTATAAACCACTCAGTCGATTGCTAATTTTTATTTGACGGCATAATTCAGTCACAGTACGACTTCCTTGCAGCATGAATAAGCAAAAATAGTGAGAAAACAAGGTAAAATGTGATACGTAGAACGTATTTTCTCGAATTGTAATGGTAATGTAATAAACATAATATTGAAACTTTTATTCCACTAATACTTCAGCCATAACTTGAAAAATTCTTAACCTCACTACATTCAATTCAAAAGTTTAAAGGAAAATAACTCTTTGGTATTAAATTCAGGACACTTTTCTCTACTCTTAAGAGTATTGTTCTCTAAATAGAAATTTTAATCAAATAAAGATTTTGCCCGAGATGGGATTTCCAGAAGTATTTCCCTTATTTCCTGTTTCGAAAGCTCGTATAATGAATTCGTAATGTTGCGCTAACTCAAAATTGCACGAAGATTATATTATTTCACGAAAATTATATCTAAATTTCACAATGTAGATATACAAATCATAATGTAGATGACATTATTTAAAGATCTAATATTGAGGAATAGACATCGTTAAGATATAAATATACATCTGTAACAATGTATTTGTTGGATGATGTCGCAATCATTTTAAACTTTTGAAATGTCAAAATGAGAAGATTAACTTGAAATCGAACCGGTGCTAATATTATCATTATGGTAAGAACACCTTCCTCTATTGGAGTAAAATGTATATAAAAAATTTGGAGCCTTTTTTCAGAAAATTTCGAGAATGTCATAGGTATTACATGTAAAGTACCCCCACCTCAAAACTTTTAAAAATCCGTTTCAAATTCGAAGTGACCCGTGATCAGCCATATCTATCGGAGAATTTATTTTTTTGTGAAAATGCTGTGTGCGGTTTAGGGCGGTGGTGTTGTTCACAAATAAGTAGGCGTTTTCACAAAACCACTTGTTCGATATCAAGTATTCCTAAAATACGTTTTTCGTTAAATATATCGGCGCTTGTGTACTGTAGTATATGTAGCACTGTAGTATATGAGACATTCCACGTGAAATCGCACACTCACAAAACATTACTATTTTTTAGCGACTTAAAACTTCTTATGAGTGTTGAAAATAGGTGTCGCGTATTTTTTTCTAATTCCACCCCTTTTACAAATATTGCAATTTTTTTCAAAGAATCATGTGCGCGCCTAATGTCAACATTTTTTGTGCAAATTCCGTTTCCTTCAAAAAATAAAATTACACTTAAATTTAATTTAAAATGATGTACTTTCATGCGATGTAAATATAACTTTTGTAAACATTATTATTTAAACACTTAAAATATATTTTAATGTTTAAATTGCAACTTTTTACATTGAGCCGACACTTAAATTAATTGTAAAAAAATTTCTTATATTTCTACAATAATATTGCATAAATCTGCTAAAATTCAAAGTGGAACCCACACAAGTAACATTTACATTTAGTTTGTTCACCGGAGCACGTAGGCAGCCCGCTGCACGCCGCGCTTGTTGCTCGAACTACGGGCTATCAATTACACGAAGCAGCGTCACGTCCAAACATAAAGCAACCGTGAGACTTATGTCATGTTATGTATCGCATAAACACACATGCGGTCTCTTCTGACGAAATGCGACTTTTAAGTTTATTTATAAACATCAGACACTGCTACGGTCTGCCTGAAACAGAGCAGCCTTCTTTTTCAGATATACTGAGTCCGTTGTGTAAACCGAGGAATCATACGCGTTGTTCTATAAAGTTAGTAACCACATACTATTATCAATACTATTATGCAATAATATCAATACTATTTTTATTTTCATTTCTTAATATGAAAATATATAATGGCAGAAGAAGTGTACTTTTAGATTGTTTTAACCATCATTCTTGAGAAGTTGAAAATTGACTTTTTACCGTAAAAAAAGTTAGATGTATTGGACAAACTTTCAACATTCCCTCTCGTGGCGAGTCTTTTTTTCAAAAAAGGGAGAATCGACCGTAACTGTGAATGCCGCTAATATGTTAGGCAGTGACAATGATGAAAAAACGTACCGCTGCTCCTCATCACCCTAACGTATTACCTGATATGAGTAATAAAGAAACTGAC
Source organism: Gryllus longicercus (assembly GCA_038098605.1). Lineage (NCBI taxonomy): Eukaryota > Metazoa > Arthropoda > Insecta > Orthoptera > Gryllidae > Gryllus > Gryllus longicercus. Next base: position 3,578,646 of record JAZDUA010000118.1, on the reverse strand, counting down.
CGATTAAGTTCGTCTTCTCTTTTTTCTGCTAACTTTGCCCATCGTTTCCCGTCTTCTGCTCTCTTCATGAGACAAAAATAAAACTTGGCCTAAGACGTTTTCATTGTCCTTCGTGTTTTTTGTTAGAAAATTATTCTTTCGTACTTGAAGATGTATTTGAGAGATTGCTGTGAATTAATGTCTTTGCAACTCTGCATCTGTTTGTTCTATACTTAAGAGAAAGCATAGAACTTTAAAAAAAAACCTTTTTGTGGATGACTAAACACGACACGAACTCAATTCACCTTTTTCAGTGTAAACTTATAACACATCTCAAGTAAGATAATGTCATAGTTAATTATTTTTTTGGATGGAGTCAATGCCTAGTATTATAAAAGAAGAACTCATGTTTCCACAAATATGTCTTGAGTGAGAGAGCTGAATGGCATTTCTTTGTTTTGCAACGTCTAGGAAGAAGGGACTCTGCGACATAATTAGGAGGGTAGTGGAAACTATAATATTGTCAATAAAAGCTAGCCTTCAACCCTGACAGTTACTTCTCAACTTACCCAGGAAGTTATTTAAGTGGTCTGATGATAATGTGAAGAACATTACCTTTATATATTTAGCAATGCTGAACAATACGAGTATTTAGAAAGAGGACTATTGCTCAAATGATATAATAAAAAACAGTATAAGTCACAAAGTAAATTCATATTTTTTATTTCTTTAGGTCATTTAAATGAGGTCAGTTAATGATATATTCTGTGAAGTGAAATAAAAGAAATATAAATTTAATTAACTGTATCACATACTCTTATTCGTATACTTCCGTCAGTTTCATACTAAATTGAATCCGATTCGATGAACACTTCTTAATTTGACTTTAATCGTCTATGAAGATCTTACACATAGGACAATATGAAGAAATGAACCTATTTATTGCTTTGTGAAAGTATATTCATGGTAATCGTCTATTCCTGATTGGCACGTACTTGAGAGGTAACACTCTAGCAGACGCTGCAACAAAACAGCAAGAAGACTTCTGTTGTATTTAATTTTTTATAATCATCTCAATTTCCTATTTTGTAACTCATCAGACCTATATAAAACACTCAGAGATTACAATGGTATTAGTTTCGATTTTTTAAACTGTCGTCTTTTAGGAGAAATCAAAAAATTAAAATAAAATAGGTCAAAAAATGGTTTTAAAATATTTAATGAACTCAATACATACATCAAATGAAAGAGCATTTTTTGTTCTGTAATGTTTTTGTTCTTTATATATTAACTTTCTCTTACAACACGAGTTTTAATAATTAACTTTAGCGATGCAAGCATTTTTTCAAAAAATTTGGAAATTAATATAATCTATAAAAATAATGTTGGGTACGTGTTTCAAAGTTTTGCTTATTCTCTTCACAGAAAAATGTTTAAAAATATGGGTCATCAAGGTCAAACGTTCCTTAAATTTGTGTGATTTGACATGGAATGACCCATATGTGCGGTTCTTGATAGATGCTATTGTGCGGGTCCGGGATTTCCAGAGAATAACTGTAAACCTTATCACCATTGCCCTAATAACGGATGCGCACCTGATAAAAAACATACCGAGAAGAGACAATGACCGCGAGTCAGCATTTGTTTCATGGTGGGAGAAAAACACTCTCCAGAAACAAGTGACAATCAGTTTTTTCCATTGCTTGAGATAAGTTTTCCTCAGGTTCGCCCTTCAGCAAACTGACTAATGTAGTCGTGAGTCGTAGCTCATGAGTTGAATAAGAGTGCTGGTCAATATATCTATTGAAGATTATTCTGAATATTTCAGAAAATATTATGGCTTATTCTGAATACTCGAGAATCCTTGATATTATGTTGTCTAGGCTATCCGGAACGAGCCCCATCACTGACATGATGGCTAGTGTTTCGGCCAGCGTATTGTGGCCTTCTTCAGAGCGTACTGCATGAAGAAGGCCACAATACGCTGGCCGAAACGTTAGCCACCATGTCAGTGACGCGGCTCGTCCCGGATAGCCTAGACAACATAAACTCCGGCCGCGGAAGCCTACGTATCCATATCCTTGATATTACTCTATAACGGCACTACCTAAGGCTGCACAAAATCAAATGAGTTACTTTTTCGCTATTATCAGTATGGTTCGAAATTCTAAGACTTCTAATTCAACCGATATCACTGTTCTGCAATATTTCATCAGTAATTTGTACGTGGTACATTTGTAATATTACGTCCTTAGGTTAAGGCTAATAAAAAAGAAAAGAAACATAAATTCAATACCTAGCTATTCATTTCAAAATCACATACACTCTCCAGCTATTGTGACTAGAACCGTGGATGCATTTTCTACTGTGAACATTGTTTCTAGTATATGAAAGGGTTTTTCTGGATGAATTAAAGTATAACTTAAAATAAAAGCTCTCTAAAGACAATGCATTCATTATCACTTAGGTAACGCCATACTATTCAACAAATTACTCAATTACAATTCAACAAATTACACAATACAAAGACATTTTCGTGAACATGAGCAAAATTGGTAGAATGTTGTAAAGAACTGCTTTTGGAGATTACTTTATCAAGAACAACATTCTAAAGCCGCAAAAAACATATTAGGTGATAAATATATTAGGTCATTTCTGGTTCAAACTCAAACAGATACGACTGACAACTACACTTACAATATGCAATAATTTTCAGATATCAGTTATTGAACAAGTTAAAAAACATTACTTTATTATTCAATCATAAATGGATGAGTTCATTACATATGATACTGTATACCTGTGAGCGTTTTTAGTTTATCGTATACGTACGTATACACAGAATAATATAAGAAGTATAGGGAAATTTATGTAATGCTGTGGAAAATCAATTTCGAAATTTCAACGGAATTATACAAGTTGCAGTCATTTACACCGAAAAAGTGTTGTGTTTTTTGTGGTTGTTTTTTCTTTGTTTTTTTTTCTTTTATCAAAACATCCGTTCGTCCGTCGGTGATCAACACTAGTAAGTAAACTATTTGTAGAACTTTTCCCAAAATGAATATTCCCCGGTCGATCTGCCTGACTCAAAGCTCTGCAGTTTCGGAAATCGTTCTTTAAAATTTGGGCGTACTGTATATTAAGCCCTTGGGGCATTTTCAAAATATTCTCAAAAATGACTTAAAGTTTTTTCTTTAAATTTCTTGTGAGAATAGAATGAAATACACATAGTAAGAGGGCATATCCTTTTTTTTCACTTTTAACGCTTCTTTGGCGTCATCCTACAATCCCAATTTATAGGCTTTTTATTCAAATGAAATTTGTTCGCCAGAATTAGTTCTTTCATTAACAACATGTACTTTTTTAAATTGTAATAGTTTTCGCATAATTTTAGGTAAAATATGGGCAATATTACAAACATGAAATCGCTGCCAGGAAATTGGAGATTTACTACCCATATTTACTAAACACCTAAAATCAATACTTATTGCCATGTAAACGAATAAAATGTTTGCTAGTTACAGATATTCCAAACCGCAAGAACGACGAAATATTCTAACCAGAGCAAGACAAACTAGTAAGTTTGTAACAATAATGTTCCTGTACATTTATTATACTGTTATCAATGTTCAATAATTAAAAGAATTAAAATAAAATAGAAGTTCTTGGTATTTCTTTAAGCCAAGACAAGACGAATTACTTCAATTGGTGACCTCCGACGGTTAAGATTAACTTCAAAGGACAACTTGCAACAAATACACTATGAGCAAGAAGTAAAAAACGATTCTTCGTTACGGTATGTTGCCGCTACCTCAACACATTTGCGCAACTCTCCCCCTCCGTTTTGGGAAACAAGACCAAGTTTATAGTTTGCGCAGGCCAAAGCACAATTTAGCTAATCGAAAATTAAAAATGGTACAGAAAAATTCCACTACGTAATTGCATGTCTAAATGTCGCATTGCACAAGAAGTTCAGAATATTATAATGGATCATCCCCGCACAGACAAATACGAGACTCTAAAGCGAGAGTTAATTAACCGACTACGTGTTTCTCAAGAAGAAAGAATTAGCTTGCTCATATCAGACGAAGAATAAGGAGATAGAAAGCCCTCTCAATTTCTACGGCGTCTTAGATCTTTAATATGGTATCTTAATATAAAGGACGATTTCTTACATTCAATTTGGCTTCAGTGATTACCAACTATATTGCTGTCCATTCTGCAATGTCAAACTAATGTGACTAAATCAGTCAGCAGAAATAGCTGATAGAATTATAGATGTTTTGATACCAACCCCTTCCGTACGCCCATTGCATTCTGCAGATGCAAATGTAAATGTCGCTTCAGAGCGCATTGAACAGAAAGTAACTGAGTTAACACAACGAGTAATATCTGTAGAGAAATTAGATACTAAAATTAACCAATTATCTAAACAAGTCAACAAATTGACAAAATACTATAATAACAGAAAGATAAAAAATTATTCGTTACTAAGAAATAACTTATCTATTGTTGCCAATGGTGATCAGCAAATATTAACATATCATTTGACTTACGGAAAAAACGCCCGCAAATGTAGTGAGCCGTGTAAATTTGAAAAAAAAAAACAATTAAAAATCTTTTACGAAGACGAATGATACCCACAGGTCGTCGACCCTTTATTTTTGATAATACGACAAAAATATTTTTTTTAATCGTCACTGGCTCTGATGTTTCGTGTCTCCCCCGAAAATACATATCACGTAAATTGCTGTCAATTTTAAATTAAAATCTGCAAACGGTTTATCTCTCTAAACTTATGGACAAAAAACAATGTCATTACAAATTGGCATTCGCCTTTCTGTTCCATGGCAATTTATTATTTCTGACGTCGATATTCCTATCACAGGATCCAACTTCTTAGCCTATTAGGTTATTGCCAAATTGTGCTTCCTGCACATTAATCGATGATCCTGATGATTCATTTATTAAATGCACACCTATATCCACGCAGCAAATCAGCGTTTAAGTTCTACAAACTAAAGATCATAAAATACAGCAATCTCTAAGCGACTTTCCAACATTATTTCAGCCATCTGGCATGATGCGTGTTACAAAACATGATATTGCATTTCATTAGAACAACTCTTGGCCAACCATTGCATTGTAGGCCACGACGATTGGCACCTGATAAACCAAGCAAACCACAGATAGAGTTTGAAGCCATGCGTCAACAAGATATAGCGCGCAGGTCCGATAGTCCATGGGCTTCACCTTTGCATGTGGTTAAAAAGAAAAATAATGAATGGAGACCTTGTGGGGACTATCGCTTATTTAACGCCAGAGCAATACCCAAAGATACCCTGTTTGATGTATCTACTATTGCATTTTGCAAATTGCAGGTAGTACTATTTTTACTTTACATTTAGGGAAGGGTTACACACAAATCCCTGTAAATCCATAAGACGTCAAGAATCTGCAATAACAATACCTTTTGGGTTATTTGTGTTTCCGTACATGGGATATGGTTTTAAAAATGCACGCCAACATTTTAACGATTTATATACAGTATTCTTCAAGATTTTCATTATTTTTTTTGCTACCATCTATGATGTTATTATATACTCCCGCAAGCTGGAAGAAAACTACGATCATTCAAGAACTCTTTTTCAAAGACTTCAAAAATACGGTATTTTGTTAAATCTTGAAAAATGTTTTCTTTTTTTGCTCTAACATGTGTTACCTTTTTGAGTTATAATACCAAATCACATGGTATCAGACCATTGTCTTCAAAAGTTGCGACAATTAACGTTCCTTTACCTCCAGATACTAAAACCCTCAGAAGATATTTAGGAATGCTTAATTTCTATATAAGATTTTTACCACATGGTCTAAGAACACAGATAACATTATTTCAATATCTTCAATATACTAAAAACAATACTCAGATTCAATGAGCTCTACATTGAAAGAATTCTTTCAAAACTGTAAAGGCTCACTCGCCAATGCTGCTACTTTAGCATATCCCCAATGAAACTTGTATTTAGTTCTTTTAACGGATGCTTTTTCAACGGCCATAGGCGCAGTTTTTCAACAAGTTGATTCAAAATGGCAACCCCTTGGATTTTTCTCGAAACATTATCTAATACTCAAGCACAGTGGCCAACATATTATCGAAAACTACTGGAGGTATACGCTGCTATACAATACTTTCGATATGCATTGGAAGGACATTTCACAATGTTTACAAATCATAAACGATTCACGTTTTTATTCCAGCAAAAGGAAGATAAGCTTCCTCCTGCGTAAAATCAAATTATTTTTATATTTCAATTTACCATCGACATACAGATTGTCAAAGGAGAAAACAACATTGTAGCTGACAATCTTTCACGTCCTGATATTGATGTTTTGTTTTTTTTTCTCTTTATTTTTTGTCGCATCAACGACTAAGGTTATTAGCGACAACATTTTTAATTACAGGTGTTTACAGACACTTATGACTTCATCTGTCATTACATAAACAAAAGTATCAGAATGTATTTGCCATAACATAATACAGTATCACATATTACTTATCTTACATACCATCATCATACAGAACAATCAGGGCATGGTCATAACATCTTTTCGAGGGTTACACATTATTACATTAACATAATATAACATAATAACATAACATAATATAACATAATAACATAACATAATATAACATAATAACCTATAAGTTATAACATACTATTATCTTACATACTTGTAACACAATCATACAATATCATCGGGGATAGGATCATAACACATCAACTCTAGAGATACGGGCGGGCTTACCATAACGTTATATTTCGAGCATGACATTTGTGTTTTTGCAAAATTTGACAATCTGGTTCTGAAAGGGAACAGAGTACACGATTTTCTCCATTTCATTTGGATTAAAATACATACTTCTAATGTGATCATATTTACGACAGGACATAATAATATGTTCGATTGATAGTATTACTTGGCACATATCACATAGTGGTGGTGAGGTATTCTCCAGCAAGTACCTGTGTGTAATTTTAGAATGACCAGTTCTGATTAGTGTAATTAAAACTTGTTCGCGTCTAGTCATCTTGGGGTCCGATTGTAGTGATAGGAATAAATCGATTGATTTATGGGTATTACTAGACTTATGACATCGCCATATCGGTTCCCATTGCTGGAGCATCTTCCTATGTACGAATCTTATAACATCTTGCTTGGAGTATCCAGGGTTAGGTCTTACATTGTTTCCTTGGAGATCAATTATTATCTTTGTGTTAGTTTCATTGTTATGTATTTCGGTCATAATAATTGGATACAGCTGATTAGGTAAAAGACGAAAAATTACTGATAAGCCTTGAAGTTTAATCAAATGAAGGAGTTCTTTAATTCGAGCCGTCGTTTTGGATTGTGTTTCATCATATATTTTGAAGATATCTTTAGGAATTTTATTAGTGATGATAGTGGCATCGGTACTGTTATGGGTTATCTTTTTAAGCGCTTCCAGAATTGCATGGTTGAACATGCTTTCCTGACTAGCAATGTTCATAAACCGGAATTTCACCAAAGATTTGGGACCCTTCACAATGGCCTCAGAAAATGATGTATTATTGCGTCCGTCAATGAAGATATTGTAGTTATTTTTGTATTTATCATACGCTTCGCAGTATTTGAGTTTCCATTCGTCTAAGTCAAGGTTGTTCTGCTGAACTTCAACCAGGGATTTATCGACTTCAATGATGTTGACGGTCCAAGGATTTACAGCGGGGATCTTTTGACTTTCAATAGGAAGCCTCGAAATGTTGAGGGAGCTGAATAGCGTAGCTACTTTATTATAGAAAGGTGTAGAACATTGTGGATTTCCACTTCTAATTCCAGGAGATACATCATTACGTATTATCTTATTTAAGGATGTTTTGGCTTTAATTGCGTATTTGATTGACAGGGTTTGTCTTCGAAATGTGAGGTTAGTTTCAGCCGCTTCGATGAGAATACTACCAATTGGACTTGTGTGAAAGCAACCAGTGCTTATTCTGAGTCCGCAATTGTGCAGTGTGTCCAGTTTCTTGAGAGTTGAATTGCACGCTGAATTATATACAATAGATCCGTAATCTACCTTACTTCTTATTAAGGCTTTGTATGTAAGTAGTAAGGTATTTTTGTCTGATCCCCAGTTGTTGTGATTTAGACACTTCAGGATGTTAAGTCGATTTTTGCATTCTGCGTATGTTTTAGAGATATGTTCTTGCTATGTGAACCTGTGGTCAAATACAAGGCCCAAGATTTTTGTATGTGTGACAGTCTTAATGGCTTTGTTGCCCAGGAATAGTTTCGGGTGGACAGGGCTTAATTTTTTAGAAAAAATCATACATTCAGATTTATCAGTCGAGAATTTGAAACCGGTTTTCATTGACCATTTGTAAATACAGTTTACAGCAGTTTGCATTAATTCATTGGTTGAATCGAAGTTCCTTCCTTTGCATAGTAACACCATATCATCGGCGTATTTCCGCACGACAACTGGGCTTACAATATCATCATCAGCATCATTTATGGCGATTAAAAATAGAGTCACACTGAGCACTGATCCTTGCGGTAGCCCATTATTAAGTTTCTTAATTGTTGATAAATTATTACCAATACGTACTTGAATACATCTGTTGCTAACAAAGTTGGTAAGGAACTTAAACATATTGCCCTTGATACCAATACTAAGTAATTTAGCAGCTATGCGGTGTGTCCATACCATATCGTATGCTTTTTCGATGTCTAGATTTACTAAGATAACATGCTGTCCTTGAAGAAAGGCTTCTTGGATTATCGTTGTCGTGCTGATAAGATGTGAGGTGGTGGAGTGTCCAGTTCTGAATCCAAATTGGTTGTCTTTTATTAAATGTTGAGATTCAAGGAACCACCTTATTCTTTTGTTAACGATTTTTTCTAATATTTTGCATAGGTTGCAGATCAGTGAGATTGGTCGGTAATTATAGCTATTTGACTGGTCCTTGCCAGGTTTGGGAATCGGAATGACTGTGGCAGTCTTCCAGAGTTCAGGAAAAACATTATTTAGCCATATATAGTTATATATTTTTAATAAAATGTTAATACCTCTCTTTGGGAGATTTTTTATTAGGCAGTTTGGAATTTTGTCTGGGCCAGGAGCTGAGTTGTTGATCTTTTTTAAAACTTGTTGTAGTTCGTGCATGAAAATTGGAGAATTCATGTCATTATCATAGATGCTGTCATCAATAGGTGTCATATTTGGTTCACTTTCAGCTTTTTCTTTATAAGTGATGAATTCCGTATGGTAATTGGAAGTGCTGGAATTTTTCATGAAAGTTTCGGCAAATTCCTCAGCAATAATTTTGGGGTCGCTAATTATCTAGTCATTGCAACACAAGAAATGTATAGTACTATTAGTCTTCATACCACGTATGGATTTGATTTTTTTCCAGCTCTCTGTTGAGTTCGATTGGCAGTTTATTGAGGAGATATATTCAGTCCATGATCTAGCTTGATTTATTTTTACAGTTCTGCGGGCAATAGCTCTAGTTCTCTTATAGTTAATTCGGCTTTCATTATCTCTTCTTTTTTTATACCGGTTAAATGCTTTTTTAGCGTTTCTAATAGCGACTTTGCATTCAGAATTCCACCAGGGAACGCTTTTGAACTTAAACGGGCCATGGTGCTTTTGTGTCATTGAGTTAGCAGAATTGGATATAATATTACTGAATGATTCTACTATCTGGTCAATGTTATTATCGTCCTTGAAAATATATTCTTCGTTGAGGTGCTCATCAATTTTTTTCTGATAATCCAGCCAATTAATGTTCTTATAATTGGGGATTGGGTTGCGCCATTCATGACTAATGGACACACTTGGTTCGTGGATATCAATCAGTATTGGAAAATGATCACTATCGTAAGGGAAGTCCATAACATTCCAGGTACATTTCTGTGCTATTGTGGGAGAAGCTATTGAAAGATCAATCGCACTTAGCCTGCTGTTACTGATATTAATATGTGTGGGATCACCAGAGTTGAGGATGATGCTGTCATGATCGTCAATTACTTTTTCCAATAATCGGCCTCTTTTATCAATTTTGTACGATCCCCATAAGGAGTGATGGCAGTTAAAGTCTCCAAGAATTATGAAGGGCTCTTTTATCTGGTTTATAATATCATGCATTTCGATTTCTTGTAGTGGATACCTATTAGGGATATAGACATTTCCGATACATATGGGGTTAGTTGAATTAATTTTAATTGCCACGAATTCCATGTCAGTTTGAATTTTTAGAATTTCGATGGGAATCGATTTTTTGGAATATATTGCCACACCACCACATGCATATTCAGGATTACTTCTATTTTTAAAGGTACAAGTATATCCAGTTATTTTCCCATGTGATTTTCCTTTAAAGTTTGTTTCTTGTATACAGATTATATCAGGGCTATGTAGTTTGCATAAATATTGTAAGTTTTCTAACCTGCTATAAAAGACATTTAAATTCCATTGCAGGACTATCATTACTTCTTCTTTATATTATACTCTACTTTCAGATGTGTCAGCATGGTTTAAATTCTATGGGGTGATTACATTAACTGGTGTTGATTTCTATACTGGAATCTGTTTCAGTACTTGATTCATCTGCAGTATTAATTACTGAGTTGATTTTCTTGATAATTCTGGTGAATCTGCCTTTTATGGTTTTGTTGGTGAGATGAGGATACAAATTATGCATCATTTTGGTGATGGATGATATGTCCTGTGAGTAATCAGCTGCAATAAGTATAGGATCATTAGCACTGGAAGAGTTTTCTAAAAAGGATTTAAACTGGATGTAATTAAGGGGGAAGTTATTTTGAGTGTCTTCAATAATGTGTTTGATAGGGGTAATCAACTCTTCCATATTCTTCTCTTTCTTCTTTTTTTTCTTTTTTGGTTGTTTTGAGACTTCTTCCATATTCTTTGTTTCAGTTGTGTTGCTTACAGTGGAGGGTAAGGAGGAGTCAGTCTGGAGGCATCTTTTATTATTATTAAGGAAAGCTATGTTGTCTTTAGTTGGGATTTTTAACTTCATTAGTAGGAAATACAGATTTAGAAGGTGGTGAGGGACCAGTTGTGGGTATTTCTTTTGTAAGATCATTGTGACTTTGAATATCTACAGCTCCAGTGTTTTCTTCATTGATGGCAGGGTCAGGTATGTCACAGGATTTTCTCCTGAATTGTTCAGATTCCATGGGAGCACTGCCTAAGTTGGTAGTCTTGTGTTGATTAGAGGTGTTATGTGAAGGGCATTGTCCAGCCAAGTGCCCTGTTTGGTGACAGTTAAAGCAAGACATTTCATCTGTTGTAAAAAATATCCTATATGTTGAGCCATCATAATGCACAGTAGTAGAATCTGTTAGTAGACTCACATCTTCAGGGGCAATTTACACTTGTCTACGGAAACTCATAATATGGGAGAAACCCTGTTCTGGAATACCAGCTTTTACAAATGAAATTTTAGATGCCAATTTGATATTCTTTGTGGTGAGTACATTCTCTATTACTGAATGTGGGATTATGGGACAAACGTTAGATATAATAATTCTTTTGGCCTTTGTTACAAGTGGTCTCAACTTCAGTTCATAGTTTTTTATTTTAATAACTTAATGGTTGTTCGTAAGACTGTCGGCTATAGTTTGAGAGCTTAGAAAGATACACACTCTGTTATTAGCAATTCTTGATATGAACCTTATTTCACTGACGTCAATAATACCGGATAGACTGTTTATGTAATCTTTAATAGTGAGACCTTCCTGCGAGTCGATAATTATGGCCTGGTCTTTGGTGGGAAACACTTCAGTTGACATGACATTTGCGTAAGTTTTCATATTTGAGTGAGTAGATACCTGAGGTGACGGTGTTGAGGTTATAGGAGCCCTGATGTCCGGAGGCTCCATCCTTGCAGGTTAGCCGCTGCACCGGCTGACCATACAGTTGATTTCAGACACTCACAACTCGTGGCTCAAGAGATTACCCGTAAGTAAACGTTATTAAGTTCACAAACTAAATGGCAATGTGATAACAACTGTTTCACTGCACGCGATCGGAGCACGATGTGTCTCGGTCGGCTGCCGCAATGGAACTGTGATATTGATGTTGATGCTCTAACCTGCTCATTTTTTGAATTATCAGCATCTAGCACATGATAAGAGGAAGATGAGTTGCATTCTATATATTCCTCTACAACGTCACTTTAATGGAAATGTATGCGTATTCCGGGTTCAAATATTTTTGTATGGTCTGCTCACAGTTTATCACAATCTTGACTATTTATACCACCTCCTTGTAGGCATACTATATTTAACATGATACACAATATGGCTTATCCTGGTATACGAAATACTGTGTAACTAGTTACAGGGAGATTTGTATGGCCTTACGTGAAACGAGATTATATAGCTTGAACGAAAGCATGTCAAATATGTCAACGTAATAAGATTGTACGACATGTTCATGCCCCATCTACATCATTTCCAATCAGAAAACATCGCTTTTCCCATGTACGTATGGATATTATTGGACGACTTCCTGTTTGTCACAAGTAGAGGTATTGTTTAATTATTATTGACAGATTTTCTCGTTGGCCAGAAGTTATTGCGTTGAAAACCATCCCCGCTGAGAAAATAGCAAATTTGTTCAACATTGGATAGTGAAAGGACAACATTGCACGGTTCGGCACTCCGCAGATAATCATTACTGATCAAGGTCGTCAATTCGAATCCCAGTTTTTCAAACAGTAATGCAGATTATTTGAGATTCAGCACAACCATACAACCGCATGGCAGCAACAATTCAATAGTGTAGTGGAAAGGTTCAATAGAACATTGGAGCCAGCTATTCGATGCGTTGTAACTTCTACTTCTTCTTGGTATGTGCAGTTACTTATGATTTTATTGGCATTTCGATGTATGTTTCACACTGAATTAAATGCATTATGCGCAGAAATTGTATGCGGACAAGCGTTATGCGTGCCGAAGGTTTTGTTTTAACACTATAAAAACTTACCGTTCAAATTCAACTAAACTTCGTGATACCATTGTATCATTACGTAATAGTTCACACGGTATTTCACCCGTTAGAGCAAAGAAAAATGCCCCAAGGGATATTTTGCATACAAAGATTTTACTTATATGCTTACCTAGAAAGTTCCACCGTTCAAGTCCCCTCCCTACTCTATCCCTGCCAAACTTTTGTTTGTTTGTTTTTTTTAATTCTTGTTTTTGATATTTTTAATATTTTACATATTGCCCGCAATATTGCGCGAAAACCATTATTTTTTTAATGTACATTATCTTAATGAAAGAACAACTTATGAAGAACAATTTTCACAGAAACCATTTGAGTTTTCAAAATTTGTATTTTCGGGGAAACAAAAGGATGCAGCAAAATGCCTTTTATGTTGTCTTACCCAGTACATTTACCACTATCCATTCGAAAAGTTTTAAGAAAATATTTGGAGCCGTTTTTGAGAAAATTCCGTTTAAGCTTTTCTGAATATGCGGAATTTTGAGCTCATATTCACAGACAACTTTTGAATTTTCGAGAAACTTTGTAAGACATTACATTAAGCACACTTTGTAAGACAGACACATTTTAAGCACAAATGCAATAATGGGGACAACTCGCCGCTAATGTAAATATTATCGACGCAAGAGGTGTCAAAAAATTACATTTTTGTAGTTTTTGAAGAAACAAAAGAATAGAGCAAGATGGCGTGTATGTAATCTTATAGAGTTCATTTAGCACTATCCCTACCAAAAGTTTAAAGAAAAAGTTTGGATATGTTTTTGAGAAAATCTTGTTCATGCAATTTTTAAAAATTGCACAAATTGCACGTTATATAACGCAAAAAGTACTAAAATTTTCAAAAATAAATGCTTGATCTTAATAAAAGAACTCATCATGGATATTAAATTGTATTTGAACGAAAAATCTCTATCTTCAATTTTGTAGTTGTAAGAGGAGGCCGAAAAATATTCAAGCTTTTGCAATATTCGAAAATTCAGAGTTAGCCATAAATATCGGACCTATGCGGCTTTAATAAGAGTATTTTATCCTATTCTTATACGAAATTTAAAGAAAAAAGTTAGAGCCATTTTTGAGTCAATTTTAAAAATGTCCGGAGGGCTCCATGTAAAATACTCCCAAATTTTCAAGAATCTTTAAAAATATCAAAGTTTCGACTCGAGAGAGATGGACAGAGGATTTTTCAATTTGGAAAACATCCTACTCAAGGTTTACGGACAGACGGACGAACAGTTAGACGGACGTTTTGAAAAAAACATTTTTCTGTATCAAGGAACTTCAAAACGTGTACTTACGTTGAAATCTCAAAATTGATATACGGCAGCATTACATAACTTTCTCTGTATTACATATATTGCTTCGTATATACATACTATACGTAAAAGTAAAAACATGCGACTTAAAAATTTTAAGTCATTTAAATTATATTTAACACCCATACATTTCTTTTTAAATAAAAGCTTGTTTTAACAAACCATACATTTATGTAGTATGTTTTATTTCTTCGATATTTTCATTTGACTTTAGTACACAAAGGTATTATATAAATTTAAGAATATTGCATGACATAATCATGGAATTAAAATTACACCCCAAAAATATAAAGAAATGAGCACGTCAAAATTTCTGAGATGTCTATTATTTTATTTGGAGCATTGACAAGGCGATTTGTTGAAAACTTGAAACGCCTGCATTCTCCATTAGAGAGTGGAAATACAACCTATTCCGTGAATAACTGATGATGTTCGGGTCATTCCATTTCTTGAGCATTTGCCATTTTTTAATAACTAAAGACGAATAGATGGTTTTGAAGATTCAGAATCGTGTAATGTGCTCGTACATTCCGCACACAGCGGCTGAGCTTCGTTTTCGAGTGTACGAGGGCACGTCGCTTCGCCAACCGTTACCCAACTGGGCGGAATTCCGCTATTTTAGAGGAAAAAGCGCATTGCCTGGCGTTAAGAATATTTTATTTCCGGAGTTTAGTTTAATAAGTGTAATTCCACAATGACATGCGCATTTTGGATTGTTTGCAGTTTTACAATGACAAAACAGTTTAATCGTATAGATGTCGCCTTAAAACTACCAGTGAATATAGTGTAAAATGATTCACATCTTAACAGTATGGTTTAAATTAATATTGTTTGTGGAAAAATCCAGTTAATCAATCATCGTTTAATCATTTGCAAATGTGTAAAATAATTACGATCTCTATGAATTGGCTATAATTTTACATTAAAATTAATTCTATTTTAAAAGTATTGGAATCACCTTCAAAGTCTTTAAATTTAACATTCTTTTGAGCTATAACTTCGTACATACATGATTAATTTTCTGAAAAATTACTGCAATACTACAGTATAGGAAAGAAAATTATTTGAATCACCACAACAATATGACCTCGAATATCGTTCGTAAAAACCGTGTTTAAGGTTCTTTTGAGCTGTAATTTCTCACATATGTCAGGATTAAGGAATATCAGTGTTGTTCCAAAGACAGTGAAGATTGATGCAGGAGGAGGGGAGATTTACTGATTTAAGATGTAACGTTTACTCGAAAATCCATTTATATGTACGAATGGATGGATGTGACATAACTCTGGGAGATCAGAACCTTCTGAGCTGAAACTTGGTAAATGCGTCAGGACTGAGATCTAGTTGCGCCGTTCCGGAGATCATTAAGATAGTCCGATTTTGGGAGGTGCCTTTTTTCCTGAGATTTCGGGTTTGAATGTTAAGTGCAGGAAGGGAATTAGGCATTTTTTTTTCCTTCGTTAACTCGGCGCTTGGAGCTACTGCGATGTCATAACACTATGACCTCCCGTCGGTTAGCTCAGGCAAACAATAAATTGAAGGGACAAGACATATACACTTTTTTATATCAGGGACGTAGGCTCTCCGCACTGCGGATTTACAAACACATCGCTCACAAAATACTTTTTAAAAATTTTCAATAACTTCAAATAATAAAAAAAGAAGCCGATCCCCGTGGTGTATGCGGTTGCAGTAGTTTTCTTCTGAGCTGAGGGGGCTGCAGGTTCGAATGCTGCGTAGGCATAGATTGTCAATGTCCTTTGGCAATTGGCAAATGTAAATGGCAATTGTGAATGTCCTTTTACACCTCATTATTATCCTATCACCTCGTAGTTCATAATTCAAGGCTAACAACCTTGTCTGAATACTGGATACAGCCGAAAAGGCTGCTCCTCGTAGCAAGTAAAAATAATCTCTCCAGGATAAATATGACTGGCCTCGGAGAATAACACGGTGCTTGTCTGATGTGGCTGATATTCACATTTTTTTAAAAAAGAAATTGTACAAAAATTACATATACAGAATAATTCTTCTGCCATTCACATAAAAAATACACAACATTCACCAAAGTACACTTGAAAGCAAGTTACATAAAACTATATGACATTGTAAAAACAACTACCTAATAAAATGTGCACAGTTTTGTTTTCTCCTTTACTTTTCTATTGATTAACAATATACAATTATAAAAGTCATAATTTCCTTGAATAAGTGACAACACTTTAATCAACAATCTTTGAATTAATTTGTTCAATCGATCAATTGTCGATTAATTGTTACTCTTCAATCGATTGAAGACCATAACAATTCTATACACATTTAAAGAGGAGTGCAGAAAACAGCAAACATTCTGTTATTGTGGCTAATATTTCACTATATTTGGCTTCCGAGGAAAAGTATTTCTATGAATGTGTAGTATGTGTATACAGAAAGTATTCAGTTCATTTTATTATAAAGAAAATCTTCTGTTCGAGTTTCATAGTGAATTCGCGCCTGCCATTACAAATTTCCACATGTCAGATATATTTTTTACTTTATCTTTCTCAAACTTCCTCTGCTCCTTCCTCCATTTCTTCTCTTTTACATACATTCTTAAGTTAACCTTATTTCTTACAGATACAATAGAAACTCGTCAACCCGGACCTTGG
Organism: Gryllus longicercus; assembly: GCA_038098605.1. Lineage (NCBI taxonomy): Eukaryota > Metazoa > Arthropoda > Insecta > Orthoptera > Gryllidae > Gryllus > Gryllus longicercus. The sequence goes on along the minus strand of JAZDUA010000118.1, from coordinate 3,561,628 downwards.
GATAACTGGAACATCTCTGAAAACAAATGTTGTTTAGCCTAGTAAACGAAGATTTTTTTCATACTTAAAGTCGCTATTCTCAAAAAGTATATTACTTCAATTCACTCACCGGCGATCGGGTTCACTGCCGTCACTCTACCTGCCAACCCTCTCCTCCCCTGCGCCCCGCCACAGCCATGTGCCGCCCGCAGAGGAGAAAGGGGGAAAGGAGGGGAAGAAGAAGGGACCCTGGGAATGACGTGGCCATTCTTAGGGCCACCGACTCCGACGACTTTGTACCGAGATATATATATTGAAACGCGGAAGCGTTTCCATACGCAATTAAAGACAAGGAGTACAGGAGTATAATTACAACTCAATTTGAACTGCGCGGCATAGCGGCAGGTGCGAGGACAAACGGTGGGGGGAAGAGTGGACGTTGCCTCCGCCGTGGCCTAGCGAGAGAGGGGGGGATTTCGGCCGTTACGAGTCGAGCGCGACGGTTGAAAGCAGTGGCCGGGAGACGGCCGTTGAGGGCAGTTGCTGAGAGCGAGTGTAAGAAAGTGGCCGGAAAAGGACGGTTAGCTGTAAGCAGAGCAGGACATTACCAAAGACGAAGAACGTGAAACAGTGTTAGGTTTATAGAATCGCTGATTAGAAGCCGGTAACGTGGAAGTCGGGAGAGATTAGCCCGTAGATACTCTAAAGTGCGTTCGTGATAAGGAATGCAGTGGAAAGAACAATAGAATAGTGGGCAATGTAATGGATGCCGGCACGGAGTGTAACCACGTGCTTGACGGTTGCAAGAGGGGAGCAGAAATGAACTGAGAAAGAGTGCTGCGACGTCATCCAAGTATATGATATAACGAAATGGACATCCAGGAGATGCTGTGAGTGTGTATGTATGGAACTGAGAGCGGAAACATCCCGGATTGCGGCCGAGGAATTCTCGTCGCCGCCACTGCAGACCGGCGAGGCACGTGTCTGCGTCACCAACCGCCTGGGGACGCCGAGCTGCGGTGAAGGTCAACAGTCGCCGTCGCCGAGGGCGAGCAGCTGCGACAGTCGAATTACTTAATGGGGCCCCAGGTATGATAAGATTATATGGTAACTAGAATCTTGGTACCAAGACATCGAGGTCTTATGTATTTAATCAGGTGTATTAGACGTTGATTCATGAATAAATTGTATTTGTGTTTATACTAATTATTTACTTTGATTTACCAATGTATTATCAATTCCCTCTGAAGACCCATTCACGAGTAAGACACCCGTCCTTTATAACCTTGATATTTGCAGTGGAAAGTACCGACAATCAGGTACGTCACAATATATATATATATATATATATATATCGAGATATTGTAAATGCGGTGTAAAAACAAATTACAATGCGTTTTATGTGAGTGTGCCGGTAATAACTTTAAAACTTCATTTCAAAAAATGTTTGGTAATCCCGTTCTTTTTCATCGTTTATTCCTCATTCTCTGGATAACCCGGATTATCGAGCTTATACTGTAATGCACTTTCCTACTTATTTACTAACAATTTCTTGCCTTCATGACATTTTCTTTTACATTCATCTTCCTCTTACTTCTCTATGCAATCACAATATATAATCTAGACTGGAAATAATCTTTATCTTAAGTATTTACTCTATTTACACAACATTCTCCTTCATCCTTCGCCTCTACCAGACCTCAAAAGAGACCACCATCCTCTCTGCTCATGTAATTCTACTTCTGCTTGATATAATGACGGTATCCTATTGTGATCTTACATTTTCTATTTTAGATTAAGAAACTTAACTAGAACGAGAAAGTCTGTGCCATTTTGTAGCTCCACTATTTTTTTTTTTTCAATATTGAGGCTGTTTAATGTTTCCGTTTCATGTAATTGTAAGAGCAAAATAGTATTTCGATGTATTGGACTTGAAAGAGCAGTGCTTATACTCGTATATATTTTGCCTGTGAGGTCTGCTGTTCCCAGAATTACCAATAATAATAATAATAATAATAATAATAATAATATTGTCTACATGTTCTATTTCAAAGTATTTAGTTGTATTATAATCTTAATATCTGAAACTTTGACTACCCAGAATACATCTTGTTGAATTGAAGGAATATCCACGACGAAAACGCACCTCCGCCATCTGGCAGTGCTTAGTAGAAACTGTCTTATGCCAATTTTCAACAGATGGCGTGCACAACAGGGCATGAGGCGGGAACTTTAAACGACCGAGTCAAATGTAAATTTCATTACACAATCACTTCACAATCCCCACAAAACGTAATCAAACAAGGGAAGTTGAAATTACTAATAAATTGTGTTTTAGAGTAGATAATACACACACTGGAATACTGTAGCCACTTTCAGTTCTGTTCGATTTATCATACCTTTTTCATTATTTTGTACATTTTGCTATTTAAAGTTCACAGCACTAGCAGCAACACGAACTTCAAGAAATTAATTTTCAATTGTGTACATACTGTATCTCGGAGTAATATATTTACTAAAATAAGAATTTTTCTAAATATCTTTGGGCTATTAAAAACGCATAACTGCTTATTCTTATTGAAGTAATGTTATCATTCGCTTTTTATTAATGTTATTTAACTCTTAGTATTCCCTGTTTTAATAATTCATTGCTTTCCAGACTTCGGCCTGTACACTATACACAGATCGGGCGCGCGTCAGGCTCGGGCATGGGGTTCATCTGTCTGATCCAAATGCCGCCCCAATTATTAGTTAAGTGCTAGAGGTACCAAATGTTGTATAAGCTGATCAACTATGAGCAGGGGTTAAAAAGTTAGTTTTACCTATGGCATATCATCCAGCACCCGAGGTTGCATGTCCGATATATCAGAATATTTGTAATTTAAATCAGAGGTATATTTAAAAATATAGTATAGATCTACGAACCTATTTTATTGTATTTTTTAACACCTCCGCTTGAATAGTTATATTTTTAATCTCTTTATCTCAGATTTCATTGTCTTTAAGAAGGATGTACTTGCGATCCATATCCTCCCAACAATATTGAGGCATGGAAAGAGTGAGCTTTGAGACAAACTTTCCAAAATTGATATTTTTACATGATTATGTGGTACAATTGGTTTGTTTAATAGTGTTGTTAATGTTATTAATAAATTTTACCCCTTTTCATATTTTTCGCGCGTAAATATTCACTATAATTAAAATTTTGATTTCTGCTATGCAATAATGAGCCTAACATTATTTTTCTCTTTCCAATATCACGCCAAGATGTTGTCAAGTGATCGTTTTCTTTGAAATATCGATGGTGTTGAAAGTGATTGTGTTGCAAGTAGCTGTGAGAAATTAAAGAAACCTAAGATAAATGTTTGTGATTGGAAGAAAGTAAATTCTAAATTAAATAGAAACAGGATTATCACACGTAAAGAAACAAGTTAACTTATGCTGGCGAAGTATAAAGGCAGTCTCATTCTTCAACAGTTGCTTTCTGAAAGAAAGTGGAAATTAATGTAAAAAGTCGAGAAAGGCAATAAAAAGGAAAGTTCTGCAAGCAACTTAATAACTTATAGAATATTTTCAAAGTCAATTACATGAAGAGACTGTATTCAGGTGGAAGGATGATTGCTGCTACAAATAATAAGGGTCTTATGAGTATGCCGTGAGTTTCAGAATAATGAAAATTATACAACTTTTCCTCAAATAGCTAAGAACCTAAAGACGTTGCTGATTTTTTTATTTATTATATGCATAACAAATTACAATGTAATAAACCATAATAATAATAATAATAATAATAATAATAATAATAATAATAATATTTGAGTCACATATACAATTAAAATTGTGTATACATTAACGTGCTCAAATTCTTTACCTGAAAGGGAACGCAAAACTCTTATATATGTCGGTTACCTATTCGTGTGGCATTGCTCACTCTTTCTTTCCACGCCTCAATTGAAGTAAGCATAGATTCTTCCGCCTTCTTCTTACGAAAAAAATCATATGCCGGTGACCTTTTTATTAAAACCTGTGAAAGTAATCTGCGTGGCTTACCGTGTACACAATCATATGACACCGCGTGCAACTACTCGTCCAGTATTTCGTGGGATCGAACAGTCCTTCATAAAGTAGTATCACGGTCACGCCCGCCAGATGTCATTAAGGTAATCTCCGCGTGCTTTACGACCTGTGAGTGCCATCAAGGTCGATGCGGGGCCGAGGGCAGGCGGGGTGGGCGGAGCCAAATCGGACGCGCGCGGTGACAGGCGCCTCTGCACCTGCGGGCGCGCGTAAGGCCTATCAGGCCAACAACTGTCCGGCCCCACGCGAGATGATTCGTTCAACGTGATCATCGTTTATGTTACTTTTGGACACTGAACATGTTTCCTTGGCGCTGACACACTCACTCGTAGCATTATGGATCCAGGAGATCATCGAACGCGAATGTAAGTCAAGACACGGCCCGGTTGATCCGGAGTTTAGGGTGCCACCGGTTCATTTGGTTCACTGATTCGGTTCACTAGTTCCCGTAATTCACAAGAGTATAGTTGCGCGGTTCACTTCAATCACTAGAGAATAATTTTGCTGGCATTGATTCAAAGCATAAATATATACACAATTTGACTATGCCATATAAAGCTATACATTTTGCTATTACGAAACATTTTTTCTTCATGAAGACACATTTTAAATTTCAATTCACATCTATAATTACACTTCAAGTAATGTAAGTCAAGACAGGGCCCGCTAGTATGAGAGCAAGTACGCATACTTCTGAACTGTTGTCAAGACATGCAAATGGGATTTTTTGAATTGTATTCTTGAATGTGATGACCTACGTAACGTAAAGAAAGTAATGGGGTCTAAACAGCTGAAAAGTAAACGGTAAGGCGAGCGGCACACGAGCGTCAAATGACGGACGTTAAAGTGCGTCTTTCGTAACGCAGCAGACATTCATGCGGATGTGAATTGTGGCACGCCAGCGTTCTACAGTGACGTCCGTTGTGTAGAAGCCAAAGGACGCTAGCCGCTAGAATGCTTACGTTGCTCCTGATAGACGTACCTTCTTAGACATTCATAGCGTGCAGAACTCACGGAGTATTAGCGAAGTACGTAATACGTACATTGAACAAGCGGTATACACAAAAGATCGACACTGAAAGGTTAATTAATGAAGTGGAGAAGCAAGCATTTCTTCTGGTGATATAAAACTCCTCACAATAGTATCTTGCCACATAATATTGTGACGGTCCAGAGGGATTCGTAAATAGAGTAACAATTTTAAATATAGTGGACAGTGAAAACATGACGACATAAACAATTGACGCATCGCGAGCGTGCGAACATTTATTTATTTTATTCCGCCGGAGATGACAAATACAATCGAGCCGGCATAAATACAGGAGAAAGAGTTTGGAACTACGAAAACAAGTGTATATTAAGTTTATGAGATAAACGTGAAATTATTATTTATTTAATCATAAGAAAAGTGAACGTGACAAAACCTGATGTAAGTGTAGAATGTTTGACAAATTAAGTGCATTGAACATTTGAAAATTACGAGGAATTTACGTAATTTAATTTACGTACAGTGAATAATAAAATAGGCCAAAAACTAGAGGAAAAAACCAAATTTTGTGAAAAAAGTGTCAGCTACAGATGAAGGTGAACGATGGCAATTGTGTTTCAGAAAACGTTGAGTAGAACGGCAGACGGGGTTAAAGATCGACCGACAACACATGGTAGTGAGAATGTTAGGTTATTAAGTGTGATAGGGGATTTGAAGTCTATTTAACTTCATCACATCAGATTTTTAATTTAGATCAATTATAAATTGATAAAGAAGATACCATTGGCCCCTGACGGGTCAACACTCAGACAGATTACCTGTATCGTTGGTTTTGGCGTTTCCAGATGCTGAAAAAGAGTTTGTTTTCTTTCAAAACGTTGGTCCGTCCGTCCGTCAGTCTTATCTGTCCGACGTCCATAAACTGACACACTCCAGCAGAACACAAAGAAAAGTATCTCACACTTTTAGGCTAATTAAATGCTATATTCCCAAATTTTAAGCTCTTGTAGTTTTCTCAAAAATCAATGTTCAGCCAGCTTTAGAATAAAGCCAGCTGACACAAAATCAAAAATGAAAGTTAGAACAAAACTATTTGTGCACGAATTATAGGCTAATTATAGGCTCACCAAAATTAGTAATATTATTAATAATTATTAATATTTATTATTGTAAAAACATAACAAATTGCAACACCATCAAGCTCGAAAAAGTCCATTCAACTCGTAATAATTTTAAACTAACGAGCAGAACAGAGTTCATTTTTAACATACTATTCATAACATTACATACTATTTGCCTATATATCCTTGAATCAAGTGCTCGTAAACTGCAGCAAAAAAATTTCCCAACAATACAAACCAACCGCTCGTGTACGCTCTGCGGCAGACTATTTAAATCGTAATAACTTTTAAACTAGTCAGCAGAACACCGTTTCCTTTCAACATATTATACACATGATTATGTACTGATTGTTGATACAGCACTAGATTTAAGTGCTAACCAACTTTAGTAAAAAGTATTGCAACAATTCAACTCATCCTTCCAGCAGAGCTTTGAAGTCGTAATCACTTTCAAACTAGCCAGATGAACACAGTTTCCTTTCAACGTCTTATACATATGATCATGTAGAATTTCTTGATGTAGCCTTTCAATTAAGTGTTCTTCAATTTTTTTTTTAATGTCTCAACAAAACAATCCAACCGCTCAAGTACGCACTTCGCCACAGCTTTCAACTCGTAATAATTTTTTAACTAGCAAGGAGAATGCTGTGGTCGACTTCTTAAACCTGTCGCGCGTGCAGCTTTACACGAGCTCGCTGGTGCTGAGGGCAGCCAGCGAGACGGGGAGCCTGGAGGCGAGGTAATCCCTCTCCTTCGTAAGGGGCAGCGGGCGCCAGACCGCCAGTTAGTAGATCCGTCAGCCAGTCAGTCGAGCAGTCAGCGCATCAGCTAGCCAGCCAGCACACGTTGCACGAGAGGGAAGCCATGCAGCTTAGCAGCTTCCAGGAGCCGGGTGTGAGGAAGCTGGGGGCGCGAGATCGACACGGACGGCCACGCGTGGTCCCAGGTGACTTGGAGGACTCGTGTATCACACGACTAACCGTCACGTGTATCCCCTGCACCGCATCAAGACAGTGCTACACCCGGCCGGGGGGGGGGGGGCGTTCGTATCGTGCTCAGTCCCAGCACGGAGGAGAACAGAGAAGAAATGACTTGCCGTTTAGAAAGATTGCAACAAGCATTTGTAAATCAAGGTGGAATTAAGTGTTGTTAAAGTTGTTGCTCAACTTTTAATTTCTGAACACTTCAGAGAACACAGTTCTTGGCTAATATAAGGCTTGAATTGAACGCTCGGCAACTTTAGATGAGAATGTTCCAACAATACCCTTCACGTACTCACTTCTCTAGGGCCTATATAAACCACAAGTAAAATACAACAACGCCACAAATATTTTCCTAGTTCGTATTAAATGTTACTGCCTGATAGTTGAATAGGCCACAAGTAAAATACAACCAACGACTTGCGTACACTCTTTGGTTTTCTCAAGTTTCTTTTGGTTTCTAAAGTTGACGAGCACTTAATTCAAGGGATGTATAAACAAATAGTACATAATCATATACAATGTGTTGAAAGAACCCATGTGTTCTGCTCGCTAGTTTAAGAATTATAAGGGGCTCATTTCCGTGGGGAAGTGCGTACTTAAGTGGTTCAATTATATTGTTGCAGCATATAATTCTTAAGTTGACAAGCATTTAATTCAAGGGCATATCAACAAATACTACTGACGCATAAGAGAATGATGCAGTTTTCATTTTCATTGGAATATCTTTTTCAAAAATTCGAAGTATTTTCGGCATCTTCTTCCAACCATAATATTGAAGATAAAGTTTTTTTTTTTTTACTTTTCCGTATACATACGTATATACAGAGTAATATACGTCGTTTAGGGAGTGTTTTGTAATGCTGCGGAAAATCGATTTCGAGATTTCAACGGAAATATACGTTTTGAGGGGTCCCCTGATACCCAAAAAGTGTTTTTTTAACCGTCTCTCCGTCCGTCTGTCTGTCCGTCCGTCCGTCCGTCCGTTCGTTCGTCTGTCCGTCTTTCCGTCCGTCCGTCCGTCCGTCCGTCCGTCCGTCCGTCTGTCTGTCTGACGTCTGTCCGCCCGTCTGTCCGTCCGTCTGTCCGTCGTCTGTCTTCCGTCCGTCTGTCCGTACGTCTGTCCTGACACTTTTAATTTCTCAAGACTCTTCACTGCTTCTGTTGATAATACTGTTTCAATAATTTCTTCTTCTACTTCTTCTTCCTCTTCTTCATTAGTTTCTTGTGATGTAGTCAAAGATTCCACAATGTCACTTTCTGTGAGGCAGTAACTTATTTCAATCACAGCATCAATATTGACATAATCATCAAATATTACAGTTGATGGAAGTTCTAATTCCTTTGCAATTTTTTTCCATACCTCACAATGATCTTCATAAGCCCCCACCTCTGGCAAAGCACTGTCTTGGAAATCCCAAACTCCTAACTTTCTCCAACAATTTGCTTTCACATTTCACCAATCCCCTACAAACATTTGTATCCCTTACAGGATTTTGATTCTGGTTGCAACTTACAATTTTAGGTTGATTAGAATCCACTGAAACAGTCATTTATGAAAGTAGACCTCGCATTATAAATAATTCCCTGGTCTAGGTGCTGCAATTGGGAGAAATTCAATATTGATATTTTCCAACCTGCAGTTTACTTTATGAGCAGAGCAATTATCTACCAACAATATGATTTTTCATTTCTGTTTTACAATGTTTCAGTCCAACTCAAGAAGCCAGTCTGCAAACAGTTCTATAGTCATCCATGCTTTCTTGTTGGCTGTATATTTTATTGGCTGAATTGGCTGGTTTATCGAAACTTTTTTAACTGCAGCTGCAAATGACACAAAAGGTTATCAAAATATTAAGCAAAAATTTAGAAAAATTGCAAATATATTTTAAATAGATATCTTATGACTGCTCAGGAAGCAGCATATCATCCCACTGTCAAAAAGTAATAGAACATTAGTATTTATTAACATTTGTCTTTACAAAGAATGAGTGATGATGCTGAAATCCAGAAAGGAATTACAGGAGCCTAAATAGTGATTCATGTGACATTTTCATGACTGATATATTCAGTAAATACTCTAAAAGGCCAAACCCATTAAATAAAGTATGCCTTGGAGTTTTTCCTGCAATGTATTCAAAAAGGAAATGTTGTGATTTCAATTAAAATCATGATTGTGAAAATAATAAAGTTTATGACTCATGTAATAAAACAATGATTATTCAATACAGACATAATAAATTAGCTTTTGATGGGTATAGTTACCTTATACTGAAATTAATAATGTAATTGAGGAAGATTCCAACTCGTTTATTGCAGATACAATTGATAGAGAAACAGAAATAGATATTATAGAGCAAGGTGGAATTGTGATTCCACCTTGTGATTGTGTAACAATGTGGTTTAAATGGATTTACTTGACTTCGAAGAATAGATGAATGTATGAAAACTTTAGAAAATTTAATATTCTTCAATGGGCAGTTTTAACACGTATTCTAACTTTTCTCAAATCAGAAGGAAAGTTTCCTTTTTATGTATTTTTGGTGGATCTGCAGGTGTGGGTAAGTTAATGTTAATACATTGTATTTATCAATTAATGACCAGTTAACTAGACAATGTGTTTGGTATGAAGAAGCAATAAAAATTTTAATTTGTACTCCATCAGGGAAAGCTGTGTTCCTTATTCACAGAGTGACAGAACTATTAGACAAAGGGGCATGCAATTGACCTTTCAGATCACTTTGGTGGGCACATTCCTATGTTAGACAAGTTCCCTAAGAGAGAAAAAGGAGCGAGTTACCTTCATGAGAAAGCTGAGAACTGGATGCAGAAGACACATTGATGTTATATAAACATTGATTCAATTACGGAACTGTCCAGAAGGAAGTTAGATTTTCCACAGTAGTTATTCTCTTCTTCCAAATCAAACGATGATATATTTTAGGAACGTAATTTATAGTATGTACTATACACTTTTATTTCACAGAAAAAATAGTCAAGTCAGAAAATTATTAGATATACAGAAATCATTTTTGATGTATGGAAATGTTTTTAAATAGAATTTTAAAGGAGCCGGAAAACTATTTTGATTTTTAGAGGTTTGATATATGGAGGTCCGACAACTGTAATTGATTCTCTTGAAAAAATGTCTTAAGTTGATGCTCTTTGTTCAAAGTAACAATTAAAAATTAGTATTAAGTGTATGGTAAAATGTAATATCAATGTTAAAGATGGTCTCGTAAATGGATCTTGTGGAGTTCTGTAAAACGTATCTTTTAAATCTGTGCTAATGCTTTAAATAAACTTTGGATGCAATTTGATAGCTCAATACTAGGAAATAAAACATAATTGCCTTATACAGATTTCATGATGAGAAATAATATTGATTCCAGTTTTGTTCCTATTTTAAAGAAATCATCTTTATTGAATTTATTTAGAAAGAATCCTCATCAAATTTTTAGAGAATTATATTCTCTTCTTCCTTCTCAGGCTTTAACAGTTCATGAAGGCCAAGGAAAAACATTTGATAAAGTATGCAAAGATTTTAGAAATAGTTTAAAAATTACTGGGGCTATGTTATAGACCTATATTGATGTGAGTAGAGTTACAAATTTAAATGGTCTCTGCATTCTTGGTGAATTTAAAGTTCTGTGAATACCTTCCCCAAATGATTTGTTAATAAATGAACTGGAAAACTTATGAATAAATAAAATATTACAATTGTCGTACAATAATTCAGAAAAACTAAATAATATTATCTCTTATCATATCAGATCATTGAATAAAAATATTTTAGATATAACAAAAGATGAATGGTATTTCAGTTGTAAAATTCCCTTTTTTTCTGAAACAGATTCTCCTCTTGATATAATTTCTGTATCAGGCTATTATGAAGTCTTCAGATTTGATGATTTACATAAGAGATCAGGCAGAAGTGTTGTATGTTTAGTGAAAGAAGAATTTCCATTTAATTTACTTTGTCTACATACAGAAAATAGTAATTGTTATTACTATTATTTATTTGTACATTTGACTGTAAATGAAACTTGTATTGTATCAGGATATAAATCTCCTTCAACACCAAATTATGTTGCTTTTTTTAATTTCAGTAATACATAATATCTTAGAAATTTAAATTATTCTTGTTTGATAAAATCTTAATATTTTTTTCATTGACATAGGACCTCAAATTGCTGCAAATTTTGATCACATTAGATTAGATTAGATTAGAAACCACTACTGAGTCCTTATTTTTAAGCTCCACTAGTGGAGGATTGCCATAAGGATAACAATGGAATTCAGGACATCAAGATAAATTATATTGAACTCTTTCAAGAATAACAGAGTGACCACTCTTTCTCAAGGATGAATTTTTCTGTCTTTTCGAGGTTATACAGGTCATTTACTTATTTTTCCATGATAAAATTTGTGAAATATTTTGGAATATTTAATAAAGTATGACTTTGGTCAATTTTAAAACATTGTTATTCGCTGACCTCCTTTTCCCCTTACATTCTATATTCTCTTGCACTAACACATTGTGAAAGACAGATGCACTTAGATTCAAATCACACAGTATCTTAACTATTTTCAGCTCTCAGATTGCACTGTAAAAGACAGAAATAGTAATAATTGCTTAACAAAGGAATTAGCTACTTGCATTCTCTCGTGTAGTATATAGTTCTGTGATGTAGTTCTCAAGTAGTCCCTAAACACAGTTTTTTGTGTAGAACAGAGTTAAATTATAATAGAGAATAAGAATTCAGGGCATTTGGCAGAAACAATGAAAAATCTGGCAGGACAGTGGAACACATGTTGATATTCACGACATATCTGGCTTTTTCAGGAAGTACAGCAACCCTACACATTATAACATGAATGACAAAAAAAGCAGGGGAGAAGATCAAATTACTAGCACAAATAAACATGTAAGCCAATATATGTTATGTATGTTACAATATTAAGCCCTTAGTCTTTCTTATTAATAAATGCAATGAAGTTAACATTGTACTGGGTCACTTCAAAAAAGTTGTTATCCCAGTATTTAAAACTGGTGATGTTAAAAATTCCACCAATTACAGGCCAATATATTTGATACAAAACATAGAAAAATTTTTTGAAAAATTTGTCAAGGTTAGAATGACTAACATCATTGTAGAACATAAATTACTGAATGACCACCAATTCAGATTTCAAGAAAATAAAATACTGACAATGCCGTGACTTATGCATATCTGATTGAAATATATTTGTAATGTGATTGATAGTAATGAGCTGTGTATATCAATATATCTAGACTTGGCCAAGGCTTTTGACTAGGTCAGACACAATCTAATGTTATTGAAATTACGTAAATTAGGATTTAGAGGTACTGTGCAAAAATTATTTGAGAGCTATTTAGAGGACAGAAAGTAAGTTGTCAAAATAAATTATGTAATATCAGAGGAGAGAACTATGTCTTTGGATCTATATTTTTTTTATTATATATTACTGACAACTTTACTATTCTACCAAAGGGTGAGCTTGTTTCTTTTGCTGATGACACATGCTTATTAGTTAAAGCTGTTGCTTGGAATAGAGTTTGTATTAAAGCAGAACAAAGTGTAACTCTAATCTTTAATTAGATATGTTTGGAATTTTCTAAGCTTAAATATTGAGAAAACTGTATTTTTTACTCACGGTAACTATATTGATAGTATTCCTGTAAATTGTCAAATCGAGATTCATATCAAAGACTGTGATAAACTTCATTGTAATTGTCTAGTTACATCTAGAGTAATGAAGATAAAGTATTTAGGTGTCTATAAAGATGCTCATTTGAAATGGTCAGCACATATAGATAATACTGTAAAGAAAATTAGATAAATTATGTATGTTTTTTACAAATTATGGATAATATTAACCCATGGCATACCAATCTGGGTACATGTGTACCCCAATCATTATGTTTTTTCTTGTCGTATACGTTGCACTTATTATGAGATATTGAAATTTCATTATTTGCCTGAAATACTTTAATCGACAATGACATACTAAAGAATGTAATCGTTTATAGTTGTTTTATGAGTACTAATTAAAAACAAGCTCTGGGATACATTTGTATCCTGCTTGGTAATTTATATTCCACCAATTTTTATTCCTATGAATTATTTTGAACATTATACTTCTTGGAGATGTTAGTAAAGAGACTTTTAATGTATTCAGTTTTGATTTGAAAAATTGTGATTCTACCACTCCTAAATTTAGGAAACTATTGAGATCCTAGATCATTGAACTTGATTATGATGAAATAAAGGCTTTTACTTGGTCTTTATAAAATTATGTTAACAAGTATTTTTAAGTTACGACAGCATTGCTTTCTAATATTCTGAATACTCAGCATTTTTTATTTTATTATTATTTTTCTTGCATAAAAAATATGTGTTTTATTTGAATGTTAGAGTTTTGGATGGAGATTTCTGGGCCGCACACAAGATCCTCACAAATAATCTTTGTATTATTTTTTGCCATACAAAAAACCTGAGTAAATAAATAAATAAAATAAATTGGACACTTTAATATTAATTTAAATGATTCATGTATTCTAATACATGAAATGTCAAACAAAAAGCACTAAAAATGTTCATATCCAATGGCAACTGCAACAATTTGTGATAAACTATAAATACCAAATTAAATGTATTATAAATTGTTTTTTAGATGAGAAAATTCACTCATAATACAAATAAAATAATAATAATACAAAATGCCAATAAAGGGATCACTTACATAAAATAAACTTGTCAGAATAATATAGTATGTTAGAGGAGAGTGCCTTTTGTACTGCTCAAGATATCAGCATTTCAAATACATTTCACTGTAAACAGTATTGACTTCAATGCTCGGAATAATTGATGTCTGATAATTAAATTACAGTATTTATAAATAACTATAAAAAAAGGTAAAACATACATTAGGACTTTTAAGGAAAATTATTAAACCTTAAAAAAAAAACACCTAGCATTCTACCTAATAGGTTATCTGGAATTGAATGCATTTAATTTTTGAAAATCCATATTTTGAAACTCATTTTCATAAGAAATATTTCAGATTTTAAGAAACTTTATTATAAATAATATGAATTAGTTTTAATCACAAATGCAATAATGAATAAACAACTATCATAATAATAATAAAGATATGAGATATATTAAAAAAGTTTTTTATATAGAGAAAATAACAGCATTAAAATAACAACCTCTTATTATAATAGGAAAGTTGATCAATATGCATCATATAATAGAATTATGAATACTAAATTATTTATTTCTATATTATGTTCTTTTCTTTGATAATGCGTATAATATTTATGTTTATTCTGCAAAATATGATGGAAAACACAGATGGCTGAAAATGATGGAAAACAGAATTTTATACTTACAAACAACTTGTATACCTTGTTATTTAATAAAAATAAAATAAAATTGTAAGCAAAATCTTAAGAAATGGGACTATATTATTTTTATGTTAGATTTTAATAACGAAATCCAATTTCACAACAATTAACAACAATTCTCCATATGGTTCTAAATAGTACATCAAAGTGTTATTAAACATTTTAATTTTTTTAGACCATTGTTGAACTAAAGATTTGTATTCATTGATGTATATGCACAAAGAATCCTTAAATATTTCCACCACTCCTAGCTCATTTCCCATACTACTTCAATATTGTTATAAAAGTTTCCAAGAAATAATTGTATCAAATTTGTGGCTCCATTTGTCCAATTCAATTGAGCTATTTAGTCTCAAATACATAATATCAATGTATTATTAGTTTATAATCGACTCCCTTTCTCACAATGTACATTTATTCACATTCTTTCATTCTCCATCTATCATGATCCAAAATTATATGATAGAACTAAATGTAAACGTGTTATTCTTTCATAACTCAATATTATATTGACACTAATTGTTAAAAAAAAGACAAACATTTTATTTATTATTAAATCCATTTTATTTATAAACCAATTTATATATTTATATACCATATACAATTTTCGTGTAATGTCAACTTCTCTCCCTGCTTCTGCCTCTTCTAAAACATGTTGAACATAAAAGTTATTTATGTAGTTAGTATGTTCCATTTTCATTATTTTATCACTTAATTATATTATGTAAAATATAATTATGATAAGAAATATTTTAAAATATAAATTGAATAGTTTGCTTTATGTAAGTAAATATGGCTTTCATGAAGTTACATATTTACGAATATGCAGCGATAAAAGTTTATGAAATTATGGCAAAAGGTTACTGATATACGAAGTCACATGTAATATTACAAATTTTCTTTCCAATCCTACTATTTTTAATAAAAAATAAAGTATTGTAATGTTCAATGCAATACTTACAATTTCAATAGCTATTTTCTCCTCTAAAATTGTTTACCAATACTTTCCTAATTATTACTTTCTAGTATATGTATGTTTATGCAGAGTAATATACATAGAATAGAGAAAGTTTTATGTAATGCTAAATTATTTTGTATTCCCATGATACAGAAAAAGTGTTTTCTTTTTTTTAAACACCCGTACATCTGTTAGTCTGTCTGTCTGCCGTTTGTCATTTGTGAACAATACCAGCACCTAAACTATTCATATGAGTTTTTCCAAACTGAATAAAACCACTCTTGATATGGCCTCACTCGAAGATCTGCGATTTAGAAATATATACATACTTCTGAGTTTGAAAATGTTTTACATCTTTATGTTTTTCCAACAATTACACAATAACAAATATAATACAGTTTAAAATACAATTTTAATAGTTTAATCAACTATTTTTTCCATTCTTGTCTATATATGTATATGTGTAACTCTCATCTTCAATTATTCCTTTCTCTTGTACAGTCAAAATTTCTTGTTTTCATAACACAGGTGGTCTTCCATGTCTCCTTTTTCCCAAATGTTATAACACTAATTTAACTAATGTTATTACACTAAATAAAACACTAATTTAGGTAATCTCCATTGTTCCATTCTTTTTACATATCCAAACCAGGTTAGCCATTTTTTATTTATATAATCTGTAATTGAATGTGATACATTCATATTTTTTCTAATAGTTTCATTTTGAATTTTGTCTCTACTGGAAATTCCTGCGGATCTCCAATTCATTTCTGTTGCCAATAATTTTCCTTTTAACTGTGAATTTAATGCCCAAACTTCCAATCCATAAGTCAAATTATTTCTAATTATCATTTTAAATATTTTAATTATGGTCTCTTTTGTGATACCTTTATCCCATAAAATACTATTTAAAATTGAAATTGTCATATTTCCTAAATTTATTTTTGATTGAATTTCTTTAAACTGATTTCCATCATTTGTAATTTTTACTCCTAAATTCATATAGCCATTTGTGTGTGTAATTTTCCCCATATCTTTTTCTAAAACCAAATCTTTTGTATTGATTTAGAAAACCTTTCATTAATTTTGGGGCTCTTTAGATGAAGTTCCTGAGAAATTTTCAAAACAATCTCAAAAATGGCTGCAATTTTTCTCTTTAAATTTATTGCAAGAATAGAGTGAAATATATTTATAAAGGTGGCCTAAGTTTGATTTTCATTGTTAACTCTGAATTTTTGAGAATTGCAAAGGTTTTCCTACAACTACAAAATTGAAGGAAAATGTTTTTTTCATTTAATTAAATTTGTTCTACTTGATTAGTTCATTCTTTAAGGTAATCGACAATTTTTTAAATTAATGTTGTTTTAACGCAATATTGAGTGGAACATGTTTATTATTAGAAAATAAACAAGAATTTCTCAAAAACGACTCAAAATATTTTCTTTAAATTTTTGGTAGGTATATTATACAGTATAAATATACTGTATAAGGAGACATATACAATTTTGCTCTATTCTTCTCTTTTTTCAAAAATTTCAATAATGGAATTATTTTGACTTTTTTCTCACCTCATTAATATTTACATTAGCGGCGATTTGTATACATTACTGCATTTATTTGCTTCAAATGATGTCGAATAATGTTTCTCGAAAAGTCAGAATTTTTGTGAAAATAAACTCAAATTTCCGCATTTTGAGAAATTTTAGAATAATTATTTTCAGCCGACAATGTTTTTGGGGTGAATGCTGTTGAGCGATACAAGTCATCGGGCACAACATGATCTAAAGCACTTCCGATACCATAGCTGGATGCACCGCAATCTATGACTAAAGGTAGTATGAATGATTGGTAGTGAATTACTGTAGATTTAGATGCAGTCGCAAAACATTACGACTTGAAAGTGTTCTCGCAAACACATAAACAGATCCATTTAAAGTCCTTGCGTAATAAATATTGCAATAAAGCTACAATTTTCACCAAGTTCAACATGAATTTTCCTTTTAATAAATCCCAGAAAACTTTACAATTACTTACTACAATTTGAAAGTTTAGGGGTTTTTGTGATTGCATCAACCTTCTCTTGTAAGAGTTTGATGCCCTTTGCATCAATCATGTGTCCGGATACTGCAAAGAGGCCTGCAATATGCTACATTCGGATTCCTTCAGTCGGAATCCTTGTACTTGAAGTTTACTGAGAAGTGTTGTTAGTTGGTTGTCATGTATTTCTTCAGTACGTATAAGTGACCGTTTACGTACGTTAAAATAGTTTAAGTAACAACTCACTCCATCGAAACCTTGAGTGACACGTTCCATGGTATGCTGAAATAATTCTGGGACAAAGGAGACTCCAAAAGGTAGTCGATTGTATCTAAATAGGCCTTTATGGGGATTTACAACGACATCATGTTTCGCAGTCTTTTCTAGTTCGATCTGTAAATAAGCATCCGACAAGTCCAGTTTTGAAAATACTCTCCATGCAGATAATGCAAATTGTAGGGGTAACAATCCGCTTAAATCGATCAACCGATAGTAAGTCGAAATCACCGCAAATCCTGGCTGGACCATCGGACTTGAAAACTGGTGCTATTGGTGCAGCTTTTAAGACACATAAATTGATTGATATTTATTGATCTGCACCTTGTCCATTCTTTTTAGATATTGTCCATGGAGGGTTTTGTCTCTCCAGGATTTCTTTAACATTTTTTGTCTCACATTTCATGTTTAGTAGCATCAGAAGTTCAGTGTCTGTGTTATAGAAATGTCAATTTGTCTGAGGCCTCTTCCTCCTTCCTTACGTGACACATAAAGTCATCAGCTCGAAGGTGGGCGACATTATGAATTGTTAGCAGTTTTCTGGTTTTTCGATCCATGATTCGAATTTTTTGCTCAGTCCAGTCCACGAGTCCGAAACTGTACTCGACTACAGACACCCTAAACTACCAATTGCAGATCTTTTGTTCCTGGAGTTCAGGACGGACTGCAGGACGAGTCTCACTCTTCTGTAATACTCCCTACGAATTCTCTCTTTCATTGTGTCGTTCAAGATTGTCTCACATTCTTCAATGCCCAGATATTTGTAAGTTTTACCAGACTCAAGATCTTGAATCACAGTGTGCATATCAACTTCATTACTCTCTGACGTTGTCACTTTGCCTCTCTTTAAATTCATTTTCGCACGCTTGCCATGACCAAACTTCATGCAGATATCGCTAAAGTTATTCATGACTGACAGCATTTGAGGGAGAATCGCTTCATTCTCAGCAAAAACTTTAAGATCATCTATAATAATAATAATAATAATAATAATAATAATAATAATAATAATAATAATAATAATAATATGTCTTTATTAATATGGCGAGGCTTGGGCCATCAGGCCCGCTCTTCCGCTTGACCACATGTCACAAATATACAGAGTAATGTATTAAATAGTAAAATTACTAAAAAGTAATGTTATCTAAAAATTTAAATGTAATGTAATCTACAAGTTGTAAGTAGTTAGTGGAAAGCAAACGCTATTTAAAGCAACTTATAAACAAACAACATCAGAGGTTAAATGGATAAAATGTTGCAATAATAATTTTGAAATAATTTTAAAATCAAGTTTGAAATTGAAAACACAATTTGAATTAAATAAGATTATTTGCTTTAAATATCTGCGCGCTACGCGGCAGCCTGGTATTCACCTCGAGCGACTGTGATCTATTAATACAGAAAGACACCATCACACGTCGCTCGATCCTGGAGGAAAACCCGCTAGTCGGGGAAAAACCCACCAGGCAGACTGTGTCCTAATACAATGGAAACTAAGCTAACATGAAGTAACGGGTCTTTGGGATGGTATCCTCAGCTGCGGTCCATGCTGCAAAGGGTGGTTTTCTTGTTTAAAACCGCCTCTGCTCCTACGGATGAAAGTACAGTTCCGGCAGTATCAAACAGGTCGCA
Organism: Gryllus longicercus; assembly: GCA_038098605.1. Lineage (NCBI taxonomy): Eukaryota > Metazoa > Arthropoda > Insecta > Orthoptera > Gryllidae > Gryllus > Gryllus longicercus. The sequence continues at coordinate 3,542,145 of JAZDUA010000118.1, read as the reverse complement.
AGAAAGTAACATTTTTTTTTACAAAAGAAACATTAATGTTATTTCTAAAACATATTAATCTTAACACTCCAAAGGAATAGTTTTTATTTGACCCGCAACCTACAGTGATTTAAATAGCAAAATGGTGTATTTTACTTTGTAAAAAAAATCATGCAGGTGCTTCTTAAAATATGTTATTGAAGAGGTGTTTTTAATATTGGGAGGCAATTTATTCCATTCCCGGGCTACAGTAATTGCGAACGATTTATTGTAGTAGCTTGTTTTGCTTTTTGGAATGCAGAGTAACTGGGGTTTCTGAAATCTAGATGATTTAAGATGTACAAAATAATTTGTTAAGTATGTCGGGGAACCCATTTTTAGCGTCTTAAATAAAAGACAAAGGCTGTGATACAAACGCCTATCCTTTAGTGTTAATATTTTGTGCTGTTTATAAACTCCAGAGATGTGATCGTATTTTTTTATGTTATAAATGAAACGAATACAGTAATTTTGAGCCCTCTGTAGAGTTTGAGCGAGTGAATCTTTTAAATTGTTATACACAATATCCCCGTAGTCGAAATGAGGACACATCAAGGTTTTTACCAACATTTCTTTCGTATTAGTAGGGAGACATTTATCGATATATCTAAGGGATTGCAAAGAAGCATAAACTTTCCGACAGACATTTCGGACCTGATATTCCCAACTTAGATGATCATCAAGTATTAAGCCCAAGTTTTTGACTTGTGTATGACGAGGTACTACAACATTGTCTATAAGCACATCAGGAACATATGAACCTTCAAGTTTCTTATGCATTTGAGAAGAGACAATTATGATGGTTTGTGATTTTGTAGGATTTAAATTGAGTCCGTTTCTCATTGACCATTTGACTACAGATGAGAGTTCATTATTTAATTTATTTATTAGCATTTCTACCTGTGATGGTTTTCCGGAGATATAAATTTGCAGGTCATCCGCGTACATATGATGACTACATTCCGTAAGTTCGCTTGATAGGTCATTCATGTAAATTAAGAAGAACAGTGGCCCTAACACGGATCCCTGAGGTACTCCTCGGTGGAGAGGTTTTGGATTGGAGTGCAGATCGTCAACTACTACAATTTGTTGCCTATTGTAGAGATAGCTTGCAATCCAAGAGATGGTGGAATCAGAAAAACTTAGATTTTTGCACTTCGCTATTAGGATGTCGTAATCTACAGAGTCGATGCTTTACTAAAATCTAAAATAGTTAATACAGTTATGTAATCTATGTAATGTAATCTATGTTATGTAATAATCTATGTAAAACAAATGTTTCGTCACGATGGAGCTTGTAACCAAAGAAAGTGTTCGACAACTTCTAGAAAGTGGAATCAAACTAATGAAAAACAGTAGAGGGGATAGGAATCTCCTTGAAAAATGCCCCTGTTAATCTGAATACTTCTTATTCCGACAATTTCCTCTACTGTAACCTGGTACTCCATGACTTCATTCTAGCCTTGCAAAACTCAATAAGTGGTGGCTCATGCCTGGTTTACAGAATAATGACATTAAGGGGTAGGGACTCTGATACTGAGACTGATATACTCGTACATAGTCAGGTCAAAAAATACGTGGGCTGTTTGAACTGCGCGTCTTCAGTTGGTTCTAGGGGAATCCGCTTGATGTCGCTAGGTTTGCCCAGCTTTACTAATTATGACTCCATTTTCCGATTGTTGATATCTTCATTTGTTTATTAGCTGCGTGATCTAAGCAAAGGGCACTTTTTTTCATTTGGCGTATTTAAAAATTAATGATCTGAAAGAGCAACGACTTGCTGTGAAATTTGTGTTAAACTAGGAAAATCTGTGGCAGAAACTTTTTCTACGCTTAATACGGTTTACGGAGATGTTGCTATGAAACGTACAGTATGTTTCAAGTGGCATGAACGTTTTAAAGATGGTCGACGGCCCATTCGACGGCCCATTAGAGATGATCACCACATTGAGGCAACTGACGACCCTCAACACCCTGGTGTGTGAAAATCGACGCCTGACTGTCAGGGAGCTTACTGAAGAGTGTGAGATATCAGCTGGATCTTGTCACGAGGTTTTGACTGAGAAATTGAAGATGATCCACGTTGTGGCCAAATGTGTGCCATGCCTGATGACGAGGGAACAAAAAACCCATCTTGTCCAACTTTGTCAGGAACTGCTTAATCGTTCAGAAGAAGATAAAAACGTCTGGTCAAAGATCATAATCACATTATGATCTTTGACAATACAACATTAACTAAAAAGCAAGTAAACAAAATGTATTACAAAATATAGTCTAAATTTGGAAAAATTAATTGTGAAATTAGAGTAATTGGTAATATTTATTATCGTGGGAGTTGACTCTTGATTTGAGCCGATTTAATTTCAAATAGTAGAACAAGATTTTTCTTGTGTACGATTATTTTGAATGATAACTGTATTACGTTCTATCAATTACAGTAGAGTGTTTTGGGTAAATAGTGTGACTTAAAAACATCCACATAACCTTCCGATACCGACGTTTTACTTCTTACATTTTCCTTGATTTATCTGGTGACAAGTTATTTGTTGAAGCTTTTGCAACTTCCAGAATCTCTGGCGGGATGCAGTCTACTTTACCTCCATGTTACTTCTACTACGAATCATATTTGTCAATCAAGCTGGGCGCCTTAACCTTACAGAACGGCCACAAAATACTCAATGTTCTGACCCTAACAATTAACAACTTGCATACTGTTTCGTTGTTAAACTCTTGTTGCGAGTTGCCGCGGCAGAGCGCGCAGAGCTCTTGCATACCTTGAGTAGGCGACTGCGAGAACCGTCTGTCGTGTACTATAATGAACTAAAACGAATGTAATTGGTTGAATAATATTCTTGCACAGTTTTTTGAATCGTCGTCATTACTGCATCCGATAACGTGCAGAAATACATTTTGGAATAGTTGTGGAGAAACTTCTTTACTTTACAATTATTAATTAGTTGCAGTTAAGAAATTAGAAGAGAATTAATAAGAAAGTATTCATCATGCGTACATGTCAAAAGAAACTGTTGATGCTATAACACCGCGCTGGCAACGAGTTGTAGACAACAGCGACTCTTATCCCTCTGATCGCGGTTTTCTTTCCAATTTTTAAATCCAAAATACACATTTATTTGTCGATTTTATATTGATACATTAGCTTTAAAAGAATTAGTTTTTGTACGTATTGTTCTTCGATTTGTAATGAGTTTTACAAGTGATGACTGAGATGTGATAATATGGACTGCAATTGCGGTATTATCATATTACATATCCTTTAATGTGCGAGGAAGTACGTGATGTTGTAGTGCCACTAATTTGTAAAATGACAGTATTTTAATGCACACTGGCTTTCAGTAGATGGTGATCTGATCCATAAATGGTGCCTCGTTTTACTCTTACTATATATTTTTTATAGTGGGATACCTGGAAATTAGATATTCTATTACAGATTTCGCCCCCTTTGTATCTAGGACCCATGTAAACTTATGTATTTACTGAAGCATGAAAAATCCATTTCGTACTTGTTAAGAAGTATGGCTGACATATTTCGATTTATCTAATGCCATTGACATTTAATTAATCTTTTCCATATTTTCCTTTCACATTAGAATTTTCTTTAGTTCCCACTCTTCCTAAGAGCTCAATTTCTTTCTAATTTCCTATTTTATTTAATGTTTCTGTTACACAATCAAAGAAAACATCCTTTTATTTCGCAGGTTGAATCATCCGTGGGGGCATATATTCCAATTATTACCAAAATATAGCCAAATATCTGCATTTCGTAATAATTCTTTCATTTATGTAGGCTCTGTCTATTATATTATTTTCCCATTTCTTCTTTACAACAATGGATACACCAGTTCTGGCTCTTTTTTCATTCTTTACTCCACTACAGAACGATATATATATTCTTCTTTAATTTTGTTTCCTTCTCCTTTTTTGTCTCATTCATCAATGCTACGACTGCTATGCTCAGATTGTGAAGAGAAAGCTCTTTAAAAACTTCTTCCTCTTTTGTTTTAATACCTTGAATGTTCCCGATATTCAAGTTCCGTTTCCTTTGCTAGATTTGTCGAAAATTTTTATTTTCCAATTCCGAGGCGAAATCGATCTTTTTTCGTGAGTTAACATTTGTTTCTGGATAATAAGATGCAGTCCTATTGCTTTTACCCCTCATCTTTTGGGCCGAGATTTGTGTAGAATTTGCTCCGCTAGAGAGGTTGGCTTCTCCATGCCTTTCAGAGCCCCCTCTACCCATGGTTTTTTGTCAGCGTTTTCCTTCCCTTAGCCTTTGTGATAATCCCTACCCACAAGGCAGCGGGACAGCACGTATTTAATAGCGGTGCTCACTCGCCAAGTCACTAGTTCGTCATCAAGTATGTACGGTATTTGCTGAGTGCAGTCCTGCCACCCGACCACTCTCCTGTTCTCTGATGACTTAATCGCTTTGGGTCGGGGGGACTCCGATCTTGTCTTCATCGCCCCTAGCCTGCATATCTGCAAACCCGGCCCTCTATCCACCACCTTGTGGACTCACCCAGCAGCAGAGCCTTGCCCTGGGAAGAATACAGTTTAATTTACTAAATGCACCTGGCCGCTGAATGCGAGGTCAGGTAACCGTTTAAATAAGTGAATATTTACGAGAGTTTACGGAAAAAATAAATCGGTTCCTAGGATAATTACATTCAATTCCATTAGAGTTGACCGCTTAATCCCGGTGGTCGTAAGAGCAGCCTTCACTATACTTCCAAAGTTGTCGAACTATAACTACTTTCTGTTAATAAGTCAAAGTTATTTATGATGCGAGTTTAAAAGTGACATTTTAATTTTCGAGTAGGAAATCCTACGAACTAATTAAAATCACTTTTACCACGTGTGTCATACACTATTTTTAGACATTTTTACTGACTTTCATTTTATTTTTATTAAAGTATACAAAAATAATTACAGACACATTACGGTAAGCAGCAGCAGCAGAAGCTCTTGTGAACAGATGGTAGTGTGCTTTTTTTATTCAAAGTTGTACCGAAACATTTGAGCAACGTTTCACTTTCAGCACTCGCGGTAAAAACTGAACATTTTAACATGATTATGCTTGCCTTAAAAAGTAATCGCTTGTACTAATGGCTATTCAAAAATAGTATTTTTAACTTTCATTTTGTAATTTTAAATGTATTTGTCTTTTTCTGAATTTATCATTTGTCATCTTATTTCCCATTTGAACCTTTATTTTGGAGATATTCTGGGGAAATATTTTTGTGAAAATCAAGACATCCTTTTGAGAATGAAAATGTTTTTGATCATTGATTCATTTTATATTAAATGTTGCACTATTCATAAATGCTGGAAAGAATAGTATTTCCGAATTAAAGAAATGGAATAGAAGGAAAGGAGAATGGGAGGAAACTGCTCAAGGAAAAGAATAAGCAAAGAATGAGAAATATATTATGGTCAGAATGTAATTTATTGCTTGTAAGGATAAATTATTAATATAATAAATAATACATTTACATAAACAAATATTCAGTGATTACATTTTTAAAATAAATAGAATAAATAAGAACAAATAAATAAATAATTCCACTCAATGCGCTGGGTTTTTCCCTAATATTTGTCTCCTGGTTTCCTTCTATTACATTTGTCACCAATTTGCCTGAATCAATTTCTTAAGTATCATGAGTACAAATATTTTCATTCTAATAGTTAATAGTTGAATAATTTCTAAAATACGTAATCACTAGGTATATTTTTACATGAACAATTGAAAATTGCAAAGATGATTGTTGATCATGGTGATTAATTATTTGAATGTTAAGACAATTATGAATCATTAATAAAAATAAAGATTCATTGATTATGGGAAATCAATTTCCTAAAAAATATTTTTGTAATTCAGTATGCTATTGTGATAACAATAGAAAAAAGATCTTCAAATTACAGAATTTTCTTTCTATGTTTGCCAAAGATAATAGTACATCAAAATATAGTGAATAAAGGCAGTTATTCCCATACATGGGAATTAATAAAAATGTTGCAGTTTTCCTTCACATTCTTATTTGTTAATTGAATGATATAAGTACTTTTCAATATAAAGAACAAGAAATAATTTCAATGAAGCCTCAACATTCTCTGTGTAATTAAAACCAGTTTACAATTATCAGTCCATGACACTTATTTTGTAGGAAATCATACAAATAAAGTTTACCATTGCAATATACGAGGACGTAATATTAGTTTCTCATCATTGAAATTAGTATTATATTTTAAAAAGAGTAATTACACTAATCATAAGAAATCTTAAGACCAAGAGAGTATACAGCGAGCATTAAAGGGAGAAATGACTAGAGTTCCTCAACCTTCAAATGTTAATTTGTGTGGACTAAAAATCGCCTGAGGTCATTATGGCAGTTATGAGTACATTTGAGAAACAACAATGTTTTTGAAATTACCTTGCAGACTGATAGTGCCCCTCGGATTTAAAATTATATCTTTATTAATGTGAATTGATTGAAGTATTTTGAAAAATAAAGAAACGTAATCAACATTTAGGCTTAGAGTAAATCTTCAACTTTACTCACATTTCGATGCGCAGCATGTAATTGTTATTTGCTAGTACTTATAATGTGCAAAACTAAAAGCACACAATTTTGTATCTAAGGAGATAGTGCCAATTAGATAGTAATACTCCTACTTTTGTACTGTTTTGCGTTCTACTTCATAAAAACAACTTAAAGGAGACATGGTTACATGGACGCACGTGAAAAGTGACACATTTCTATATCGTTTGGAAGAGGACGGTTTTATCGTGCGAGAAACCGTTTATTTCGCACCTAAAGAGAAAGTGATTTACTGTATTGTATACGATTTTTCTTATATGTCACGTCTTTTTTTGCACAGGCAGTATTGTTATAATTTATTTACAATTTTGTCACTGCATACGAAAAATATCTACAAGTTCTGGTATCGCAAACACCCCACACAAATCTTGGAAATACGAGAAAGCAAGAAGTGCTTTAAGCCTAAACTGTCGTTTACTTTCCTATATTAATGCGAACACGAGAAGAAGCTACAGAAGTCTCCCCTTGTCACTTAACGGAATAGGTTGGCGTGGCGAACGGACGAGCCGGGACGGGACGGAGAGGGGGCGGGGCGGAGGAGTTCACGGAGACAGCGGCGGCGAGCAGAGGCACTCCCCGTCCAGACGCTCGTCCAGCCAGTTGAGGTAGTTGGCGACGCGAGTGTACACGCCGGGGTAGTTGGGGCGAGCGCACCCTCGGCCCCACGACACCAGCCCTGCGAACGGAACCAACCCCTTTCTCACAGAGATACTGGGAGCAGGAGCACTTTCGGCTCTTGTTTACATACGGGGACCCTACAAGGCATTCGTACTTCATTTGATGAAATATGTTGCCAACCTAACAATTGTACATTTTTGTAAGTCGATTTGTTGACGGTACGGTTACTAAGGAGCACAATTCTGCGTATATAATTCAGTGTAACATGGATAAGCTTAGTCAACATTAGTGGAAAAAATAAACACGTCCAGAATGGTGTCAACAGACCTGTACCTAAAAATATTCATAAAATGCATGGGAAATTATGCGTTGAAGAGACTCAAGGATGTTTTATGTTAATCACGTAGGGCAAGTTTGAAGCCTCGTCATGAAACTGAACACGCACAACGAAGTGTTAATTTACCTAAAAAAAGTCTGACGATATAAATACGATACTACTCCTCTCGCGAGTGCGTGATGTCGTTCGACCTAAAGTATTAAAGATTAATTATAATAATTGTTGTACGTGCTTACGAAAATACTCTAGATCTGTTGGATTAGTTACACTACACTTTTCCAAACCATGATATTGGTACTGAGAGTAAAATGCTGTCGAGTCCCCGTAAATAAACAATAACAACACGTTCGAAGTAAACAATAAGAGCACCCTGTTATGACATTAATTGAATTAATTGATTATGCTGCACGTCGCGAAAACATGTTGTTCTGAAGTGATTGCGCGCAATGCGGCATTGTTGGAGCTACCTGATAGCAATTGTTTGTAACTTTTTATTGCCGAACTTTGGAGCAGGTCAATCACCGTGTACTTTACACCAGTCTCTCCCTCCGACTTAATCTCTCGAATAGGCCTAGCAGTGCGCTGGTTCGTTAAACTATCTGAATTCTCGAAAATGGCAAATGTTTACATTATTTTTGACTTAAACAATATTGAAGATGGAGATTTTTCGTTAATGAAATATCTTCTTCAAAATTAGATCTTTAAGAAGTGTCATGTACTTTTTTTGAAAATATGGGTTGCACAGGGTTAACTTTATTTAAATAAAGAAGAGTTTGTAAAGCGGATTGAGCAATTTGATACAATATATTTACTAAACCTAAGTACGGGAGCTCAAATCTCAGCAACCCGCAAAAAATTTGCGGAATCAAGTAGTATTATACTATTACGTAATCAACACAAATAATGAGAGAAGGTAAGTGCTGTTCTAGCACCACTTGTTTTCCTTATTAGTAAGAGTATTGGAAAATCCCGGAAAACTTTCTACAGCGGAACAGCAATGCTATATTAACATTTCCTTTATCATGACTTATTTTCAAGCGTGGCCGATGTAGAACACGGTTGTCTATAATTAGCATTAAATTCACACTTGATGCCTATAATTTGAAGTCTGTTATTTAGTTATCCATTGTTTTGGAATGTGTAATTGTTCCTGTTTCCTGTTTTGGATTTGGAAAAGCTGACAATGAATGAGTCATGAGTCTCGCAAACGGCACATTGTTGTGAACTCACCAATTATTTCCATGACGCCGGGACCAGTAGCCAAGTGCATGGGGCCACCGCTGTCACCCTGTAGAGCAGAAAATTCAGTCAGAAAATATATTCGTTTCGCTAAGGTTGGGGAGGTAATGCTAGCATTAAAATGTCACTTCTTTGCAATGCTTAACAGAATTGTATGATCTTATAGTTATTAATACACAACATAAAGAACACAAAACAATCTACATCAGATTAACAGCGTCGAATTTGGGATTGAACACACCTGTCAAGGAAAACCATTTTTAAAACTCCTTTTATCAGAATCATAATTCCTACTCAACAAATCACTTGAAAAGATTGCGTCCTCACGACAATTCTCAACATTTGAAATGTGATTTAGGTGTCTAGTCGCTTAAGTAAATTTTAGTGCAATAATTGCATTCAGTACAAAGGGTCGATACGAGGTACACCAGAACGCAATGATTAATAGAATTATTTAAAATGAACGAAAGAAAGGGGAATTCATGATATAATCGAGTTTAGTTATTTAGGACAATTACAATACTGGTCTTGCAGAAGTGTCTTTTCGGCAGCGTAATTCGAAATGTAAGTAGAACTCATTATAAAACGACGATGCTTGCCGTTCAAGATTTATCAATATGTAATACTATATGTATGCTAATGTCTGCTCCGCGGCAAGCAACGCAAACATATTATTCTGACCCACAAGGTAAGAACGAATATTTCGTGATGAATATTCTCAACGTGAATATAATTGGATTTTTCTGCCAATAAATATTTAAGATAAACTAAAATCCAATCAGAATATTGGCCTAATCAATTTTTAACTGTCTTAATTATTATTTTGGAACGCATTTATAATTCTACACACAGAGGATGAGGAACATTTCAAAGTTTTATTTTAAAACCGAGAGTCCTTTGACAGCAAGTTTGTCTTCCTGTTTGAAATTCCGCTGTGTGTGCTGAGGATGCTGTCAGCTTCATATCCTTTATAGATCCTGGTTTCACAACGGGAGGTTTGTGGTCAGAAAATTGTCGTTGCCGTTTTATAAGCACATCGGCAACGTAAGAAAGGTAAATATTGTAGTATGTTCTCCGTCTGTACATATTGTAATGTTAAAATTGCAAATGATGCCGACTAATGCAGCGTCTGCCCGCAGATTCAGAACAAGTTTGACTTTGAATAGCATGACATTGCCTTATTGTTGAGGAAGAGGAAGGAACGTTACGTGACGTTCGCTCGAGGTCGTTCGTTATCCCTTCTGTAACATTCAGCTCTATTCCGGAAGCATTCCACATGCTTTTCTTTCCGAATCGAGACGTAACAATACCTGCTACGACGTAACGCACTTCTTTCCCAAATACGAAATTATTTTTGGGATATTCTACGAAAAATATCTGGCAGGATATTTGCGTAAGCACCTTTGCTAAATGAGCAGGGCATAGTATTTCTCCAAATATCGAGTACGACGTACGAACGTCAAAGATTGGCAGCACTGATTGAAGGATACGTGACGTTCCTTCTAGAACCAAAACAAATAGGACCCAAAGTTTACCTTAGGAAGTTATATATTACTGTTGCCGTATTTTCGTTTTATTATGAGGTCATTCGAACTTTGTAAGGGGTTTTATGAGACTGAAATCCTTCAAAAATGATTTTTCAACAATACATTATCCATGAACGTTTGTAATGTAAGCGCACAGTTATCAAAACATCAATATCTACAGGATGTTCGTCAGAATTTCCCAGGCAAGATTCTAATGCATAATTGAAAGCATATGATGACATCGCGATAATGTTCTCATAGACGTCGGAATTACTCCTTTTTAAGAGGAGCAGTAAAAATTTAATCAAAACTGTAGGCGATCCCTGTTCGAAACCAGCTACTACGTCGCAAGATCACGAAGGGAGGTGAATCTCTAACGAATATAAGTCCCCACAGCCTTAAATAAGTCCAAACAACAGGTCGAAAGTAAAACAAAGAGCTATTTAAAGGTTTAAACATTGATTACTCCTAGTTTTGTAAAAATTTACTGTCCCGAAGTGTAGCAAAGAGTGCCATAGCTTCCCAACTCTGGATAGTGGGGATCAAATAGAAGTTTCTCAGTGAAGGAATTTTGCTGCACAAAGAGACAGGCAGGTCGGCCAGGATTATGTAATTTTTTCGGTTTTTCTGTTAATCATACTCGTAGATTAGTCATCACCTACGCCATCAAGATCATCATAAGAGTTCATTATTCATCATCGTCCCTTACTCACGTACAGTTATTGAAATCAAAGTCATCAATGGATTGGCTGTAAGCGTGTTCCCAATAGATCTGACAGACCTCATGTTAGATATTATTTCATTTCACTTTTTCGTAGTACCAGAGATGCTGCAAAACAAGTGACAATCATTACGACCGAAAGTATTACTTAAATCAGAAAGTCCTATTCACACTTTACTCAGATGCGTCTTTTAGACTTGAGATTATTTCGCACGCCACTAATGTACGACGGACCGCTTTACACCCCTCTCCAAGAAAGGTGTGTGAATTAAAGATTTTCTGCTTTTAAAACTTTGAACGGGTTTGAATCCGACTTCGAATGTCTATCAAAGACTCTGACCGTTCACCCGATTGAATTTAATTTAATGTATTTGTCGTCAAAGAACAGTATAACGTATATGTCGCGGATGGCGAAGAATTTAAAATTTGGGCCCGTTTTCTCGAGATCCAGAATCATTTTTCTTTTATTTTACGCAGATTAATTAGGAATAGATTCGTCAGGTACCTGGCAGGCGTCCTGCTTGCCCTGCGGGTAGCCGGCGCAAATCATGTTGTCGGTGATGCGGCTGCGCTGGTAGCCCGAGCGGCGGCAGCGCTCCATGGACATGATGGGCACCGACACCTTCTGCAGCGTGTCGGAGGTGGGGCGGCGCTCCGCCAGACGCCCCCACCCGGCCACCACGCCCACGCGGTCCGTGTAGTTGGTGCCTCCTGCAACGCACCGGCGCTCATTCACCACGCAACACAGCAACGTCCACACAAATGATTGATGCAATATTCTTCAATTCTTGGAAACTAAACTATTGACATCGGTAAATCTAAACATCAACGTACTCATAAGACGGATGATTTTGGCTGTCTGGGTGACACCGCGTTGCAAGCTATAATGGTGACGTTTCGACCATCTTTTCGTGGTCTTCCTCAGGGCGCTTCAGCCCTGAAGAAGCTGCTGAAGTGTCTTGAGAAAGACCATTATAAGATGGTCGAAACATCGGGATTACAGCCTACAACACGTTGTCACCCGCACGGCCTAGATCATTCTCATGACGGTCGCAGAAGACTTCGATAACACATAAACATGAAACACAACCACAAGCTGCAAGCTTTCATCACTTTTTAAAAGTATTTTTCAATTTTTCTTTACTTTAAAAAAGAGGAAGAATCTAGTGGATATTTAATTCAGTTGTAAAAGAACGCTAATTGATTCTTGGGCATTTTTGTCTTTCTGAAAAAATGTAACATTTTTTCTCGTTATCTTACAGTAAATGCTTCTTTTGTGAAGATTTAAGTATCTACTCTCTAATAATTATATTTTAAGTTATGGTTATTCTTGAAAGATATTTTTCAAAAAATAAAAGCAAAAGTGATTCGCGACATCGCTGAGTCTTTTTGGAGAACAAAAATTATTACGAAAAAATAATGTCATCTATTTGTTTTTGAAACTCATTGGTAATAGTTGTTTTTTTGTTGTTGTTTTTTTTTTGTTTTTGTTTTCTTAAGCCCTGAAGAGATGTAGATTTTATTCGCGCTTATTACTTGTTACCTTACTAATATTTGTTCTCTACGTTAAATGTACTTATATTATTTAGGTTTTCAGATGTAGACAAGTTACATCACCTCCCATCCCGTTATTAGTTTCTTAAACTGTCAGAACAGCATCCGTGTACATTGAGCATTGGAGACCGCCAAGGCGTATTCGAAACAGGAATTAGAATTTCACGAGAAAGAATTTGAAAATGACTACGTAAGGAGAAAATAGAGAATGGAGATGTGAAAGAAGAGTAAGGTTTCAAACGAAAGAGGAGATGAATGGAGAATGTGAAGTTTAAGGTGACTACCCAAAATTTAAAAAAAATAGCGAGGGCTTGGATGAAATAGAAGTGTAAGGTTAGAAAAGAAAGAGGAGGAAAAATAATATTGAGGAGAAAGCGTTTGAAGATGACTCCGCAAGGAGAAAAGAGAGAATGGAGATGAGAAAGAGGAGTAGGTATTCAAAGGAAAGAGGAGGTGAAAGAAAGTTGTCGAAGAGTTTAAGATAACAACGCAAAATTTAAAAAAAAAAAAAAAAAAAAAAAATAGCGAGGGCATGGATGAAATGGAAGCGTAAGATGAGAAAAGAAAGAGGAGGGAAACATATTGAGGAGAAAACGTTTGAAGATGATTCAGTAAGGAAAAAACGTCAAAAGGAGGCCGAGGCAAAGGGGGGGGGTGTGAGCAGAAAGGGTTTCGGTGGCCTCGAAAGCAGCGCGGGCGAGGGCGAGGGCGAGGCGCAGAGGCTCACCGCGGAGCGGCAGGCAGGCGGGGCGCACGTGCGGGTGCGCGCGGGGCCCGGAGGCCGGCGGCGCCAGCGGCACGGGGGCGTCCAGCGTGAGCAGCGCGATGTCGTGGTCGAAGGTGGACAGCGAGAAGCCCGCGTGGCGGGTGGCGTTGGCCACGCGCCGCTTCACGCGCGCCGCCGTCGCCGACGACCCGTTGGCGCTGCGCTCGTGCTCGCCCAGCGTCACCCACACGTCGCGGTAGTTGACCCTGCGGCACACCACTTCCAATCAGTTTCAATCCAATTCAAAGCCATTCAAAGCAATTCAAATCAATTCAAATCAATTCAAATCAATTCAAATCAATTCAAATCAATTCAAATCAGTTCAATTTAATTTCAATACGTTCCGTTCAGCTCAGCACCGGTCAGAGTTTAGTCCAGCCCAATTCAGTTCAATTCAGTACAGTTTAGTTCATGCTTCATTATATGTGGTGAGATCCGCTCTTCTGTCTGACTACGCAAATTTCGCTACGCTCCTTTCATCGTCTAGCGGAAAAGAAGGTATCGCTTGGACGGGGAAACAGGCCACTTGAACATAGATCAGAGGCTTATTTTAGGCTTGATCGTTTACGTTAAGAAGATCCACAACATGGGACATCCGGCTTTACTTCCCTTCTGAAGGAGGAGTACGAAGGATTTTTTTCGCCCTTAGAAATTCACGGCTTCGGCCCGATATGCTAATCGTCGCTTCACTTTCACGTCCTTCGCTCCACTCACCCAAATGCCGACCAGTGAGTTGGGCTAAAAAAACATTGCCCTTTAGGACTACAGGATTCGTTTTTTCTATTCAATGACTTAGCTTAGCCACTGTGGAAAGCAAGTTCGTACAATATTTGGTTGGTAGTTAGTTAAGAAACTTATGAATAAGCAGGAATGTTTTGCACAATAGTAGCTGTTTGGTCAATCTTCAAAAAGTTTTCTGATTGCGTTTTGAATGCGGATCAACTCTTTCGCAGAGATGACGATTGGGTAAATGCTATTTATTCAATTTCTACAAGTAATTAAATGTCAAGTTTCACACATATTTACTACAATTATTATTATTAATATTATTATTGTTATTATTATTATTATTATTATTATTATTATTATTATTATTATTATTAATGTAATATTTATTATTACAATAAATGGCATCAGCATTTAAAACTAGGTTTGACCAGTAGATACAAGATGTCTTGTCGACACCTAGGGGTATCGTCAGAAACGGTTCACGTTACTCTGAGGGTCAAAGGTTCATCTATCTAGATACGATAACACTCTTTGATGTTTTAGGTACTACGACTTAGCACAAAAATGATTAGTTCAATTACACAATATTTAAACAAATTTAGTCTCAAAATTTATCACTAAACAGCAGCATAATTCGGGTGTATTCTTCGGGCCATCAACGGAGCATTAAAAAGCATGTAGCCGTTAAGGTTGTTGAACCCATTCCAGGCAGCGTCAAATAGCAGGCGATTGGCGAGGGGCTGACGGGACTTACCCCTCGAGGCAGTGCGCGGCGGTGAGCACGTGGCGCGCAGTGAGCAGCGAGCCGGCGCAGTAGAAGCGGCCCTGGCGCGAGAGCACGGCCAGCCACGGGAACTCGTGCGGGCGCGCAGTCGACCCGCCCACGATGCGCTCGCGCCGCGCCGTCGTCCCGCACTCTGCAACGCACACGTGAGCATAGCGCACGGACGTAAACATTAATGTAAGTGATAGGCTGGAGTATTCACAATGTCTAACGTAAACGTAAGCAAAATAAGAGTTGCTGTATGCTGTGAGACATTCTAGATTACTATTGGTTGGATGTGAGAATCGACTGTGTCCATGGCCCATATGGCGTTAGTTCTTATATCGACTTCGCTCCATTCTGGATTTTGAGTTACCGTTCTGTGATTGATTCAATTCGTATGTCTTACTTAAGCATGAGCATAGAAGCTGGAAGCTTGCAAGCTTTTAAGTTAACGTCTTACGTGTTATACTTATGCGAACACATTGTCAATGAGTCCGCTTATGGACGTACTCCTAACTTTTATGTTAACGCCCTGCTTATGTTTATGTTTGCATTGTGAATGGGCCTTAATACTCCGTGTGCAAGAGGGTGTTTGGTGTACAATAGTATATTTAATATAATTAAGCAAACAATAAATGTATATTATATCAAGAGAATAATGCTATTTCACTTAAAACAGTCGGCTCAAAGCTCATTCTCTGTTATTAACTGATTGCAAAGATGAATGGGGACCTATGCTATCTGTGCTGTATAATGTAGGCATTTTCTCTGGTGTCTATGATATTTTATATAAAATTATATAATATCATTTGTATTATAAATATCTCCGTCATCATATTGTCGTCCATTAGACGCATGGCAATGTACCTTGTTAATTTAAATTTGTTTGTACAGTCAATAATTTTAGTCCAAAATATCTTGTTCGATGATCGTATCTCTTACAGGATGTGAGTATTGTGGTCAAGATACTTGTGGCACAGAATATACGATTCATCTAATCAAAAGACTAATTCCGAACTATTTATAACTTTTTCTCACTTATGGCTACATAAATAGATCATGAAACCAAACATATACCTAAACATTTAAGGAGGAAAATAATAACTGTATATAACAAAATGTTTTGTCACACGCATGAAACTTAATATTTTAATGATAACTTAATAAACAGCATAGGCCATTTTTAGGTACGTAATTAATGCGGAAACTTGAAGCCTGAAAGTTCTAGGCCGAGAATTGAACGATGAACAGGTGAGTTGCTGGAAAATATGTGCCCTCCATCTTTCTCCAAACACAACGGACTCGTATGTGCAGAGGATGTTAGTACTTACCGCACGAGCAGCGCCGGGGCACAATGGTGTTGTTATAGTGGGTCTGCACTGTGGGCGTCGGCAGAGGCGGTGGCGGAATCACCTGCAAAACCGTTGTGGCCGTAAGTCAACAAATCGCCATTCAAAGATATGTTCAGGCGTTCGGAATCGAAGGTTCCTTGCCCGGGTCCACGAAGTCTCCGGGAGACAGCAATCCTTGCTGTAATGTCGGCGATTGGAACGTCTCTCTGGCACCTTCAACGTGGTACGAATGTTTCGGAAGTAGTTATTGAAGCTCAGGTAAGGTGTTGGCACTACTGACAAGGACGCAAGGCAATGTTTGTACAGTGTTGTGGTAATGTGGGTGATATTCATTTTTGGCCTCTTTTTGTAAAATAAGATCAAATGCCGAAAGTTCGGTATCACCAATTTCGGGAAAAATTACGATGATAAATTGCTTGACAATATTAAACTGGCCATTGTGTCTTTTATTAGTATTCATTGACATGTGACTGACATGAACAATATTCGTCATTCTTCAATTTGACAGTTGAAGTTTAGGTAAGATACTTTAAGTCTTTATAAAGATATGGTGCCGAATCACTCATAAACAAGAAGCACACATATGATGATGGATGTTTGAGGTCTTCATTTTCACTTGCTCTTTGGAAGTTATACGTCAGCAGCATAATCACATTTCCTTTAATAAACAATAAACTTAAGTCTGAATGATTTTTTTAGAAGAACATAGTATTAATATACTTTCGATATTTTGACGTTTCTGAAGATTTCTTGTGGGACGTATGTAAAAAACTATTGATTTGATATTTCCGGTCAAAAATTTGCATAAACAGAGGCTCAGATGATCAAATGCTCCAAAAATGGAACATTGCTGATTTTTGTAAATAATACCAACGTTGAACGACGAATCAGGGAGGATGTGTTTTAACACAGACTTAATAGGATTCAAATTTCACACAAACCACTATTCATAAGAATTATCATTAGAACGTTCATCAACATACACTATACGTACAATTTAAAATTACACTTAATTTATAATTTTCTTGACGCCGGTAATATTACAGTAATTTCAAATATTCTTTTAAACTTAGTAAAATATCCAAATTCCGATGTATTTCCATTGTATTTGCCAGAAGTATAACATTACTAATAAATAAAATAACATTATGAGGTTTTATAAGTTCACCATTTTTAATATGACACTGACTAGATTTCGAGCGGCGCTTCCGAAGGAATTGTTCCCGAAATGGAACTGCCAACCTGTAGACCACACATGTGAAGACCCCGCCCCCTGTGCACTGGTTGAGCGTTCGTTCTGCTCACCTGAGCGACGGCGCCGAGCGCCAGGGCGAGGGCGGCGAAGGCGGCGGCGGCGGCAAGCGCTGCCGAGAAGGCGGAAGACGGTCGCATGGCGGCAGCGGGAGGCGGAGGCGTGGGCGGCTGCTGGAGCGCTTGGGCTGCGTTGACTGCCGACCGTTTGGGCCTTCGCGCTTTATACGCGCCGCCTCGGCGGCCGGCGCCCGCGTCACCTTGCGTCCTGACATTGGGCCCGCTGCCGCGCCGCGCCGCTCCGCTCCGCTCTTCCCGCCCCGCCCCGCCCCTCCCCGCCCGCGCCCTTGGCCTCCTGGCGGCACGCCCCATCCCCGCTGCGGGCCGCGCCCACGGCCTCCGCCCGTACTGCTCCGCCGCCCGACCGCCCGGCGCCACCTCGCCCCGCGCCGATCCCAAGTTGCTGCGTTCGCCTGAGGCTTCCAAGCAACTCAACCCTTTCTACACGAAAGCTTCCACGGCTCGAGTTCATGACTTCTTGGCTGTGCGGTTGACGCCGCGTCGTTGGCTGAGAGGCCGACGTTTCGCTTGTCATATCGCAGGCTTCCTCAGGGCAGTGACTCATTGCACTTCTTTATGACACGCAAAACGTCGGCCTGTCAAAACTCAGCCAACGACGCGGTGTCACCCGGACAGTCAAGAAGGCAAATCAACCCTTTCTCAGCTCCCGGAAGCTTCAGACCATTCACTAGACCATACGTAGCAATACGATTTTTTTTCACATCTTACTTGAATGAGAAACAGTACCTGTCAGTCACATTAACAGTATCTTGTCAGTACTTTAACAAATAATTCGTGTAACTCGAGGGCTGAGGTGGGGAAAATCTTTCCATCTCGGTTGTCATATTATATCATCCGAGTGTCGGGAGTTTTGTCTGACCCCACCACTCGAGTTCTTGTTTCTAGAAAACGAGTGGATCTGCATCACGCTTTAATTGAAACAAAAGCAATTGTCCACTTAAGAAATTCGACCTTTGAAGATGCCATCGTGAGAAGCGGAGCTCCTACACGGGGGGGGGGGGAGGAGCGGCCGAGAGCGAGGCGGCGGCTGGGAGCTGCGGGTCGCCTGCGCCCCGCTTCACGGAAGGTGTGGTCACCTGCGTTGTCATAGTAACCTCTCATTAAACAATGCCATCACCATCTCTAAATAAATAATTAGACCCCTAATGCTTTATGCATGTCCTCTCTGGATCAACGCCTCTAAAACTAACATCAATAAATTACAGATCGTCCAAAATCATTTCCTCAGTCTTGGCACTCATGCACCTTGGTTCATCTCAAACATTCAACTGCGCAAAGAATTTAATTTACCCTCTATAGTTTACCATATTGGGCTCATAACTAGCACTTTCTTCTCCAAAATATACACAATAACCTAAGCCACCCATTATGACCTAGTTACCATCTACCACCTCCCAACCATAATTAAAAATAGATACCCATTAGATTCATTCCTCAGCATATTTTCAGAACTCAATTAAACCTACAGATACTCTGTGAGTTTCCTATTCATGTGTAGTTAGATTTAATTGTAATATTAGCATTTAAATTAAATATAAGTCAGAATACATATGATATAGTATAAATAATGCTGAAGTATGTAATTCGTCCATTAATATATATATATATATATATACATATATATATATATATATATATATATATATATATATATATATATTAATGGACGAATTACATACTTATATATATATATATATATATATATATATATATATATATATATATATTAAAAAAGCTGCGTTGTCTTCCATTTCCAAATATACCACCTGTTGCTGTGAAAGAACCTCTATTGCACGTGTTACGAAATACACGTTAGAAACCGGCTGTCATAGCTCAGAGCCAGTGTTGCCGCTGTCTGAGCAGCGACACACCGGTGCTCCTTGGTTCCAGTCCCGAGAGAGGTGGGTTTTCCACACTTGCTAAATGAATAGGTGAACTGCTACTGTCTTGAGGAGATTCCTTCCAGCCAGCTGGTGTGATCGGTAGTTCTTCGAGGTTCCCCCGTTCAGTGCCGAAGCAGTACCCTAAGCAGGAGCAGGGACTTGGGCGGTGTTTCGCTGAGATCCGCCGCCTTCCGCCGGATATCACTATCCAACGGGGGAAGTACATCTTTAGCCTCAGGCTAAAAATCATTCGTTGCACTAATTAGAAGAATGAGAATAGCAGATGACGAGCCCGGAAACAACCAATCTATCGAACACGTTAGAATTGATTACTCTTCGTGAGTTCATTTCTTCTCCCAAACATCTAAGTAGTTCACGATTTGCTTTATCTGTGTTTGGAGCACGGGTCTCTCAGTCATCACTCTCCCATTCCGTACTGCTCCAGCAACTCAATAAAGTTGGCGATAAGAAACATGAGAAATGACTGATGCGTGCAGCCTCGTGAGCATATCAATTAGGGGATATTATTAATTGGATTGTTGGTGATGTAGATACCTTTTTATGATAAATGACTAAAGATATTGTCCGGTATCAAAACTTTTTAATCAACTTATGATCATTTCGATCGCGTTGCGATCATCATCAGAGCTAAAATGTAATACAAATATTATACAAATATTATTAAATACAAATATTATTAAATACAAATATTATTAAATACAAATATTATTAAATACAAATATTATTAAATACAAATATTATTAAATACAAATATTATTAACAGGTTGTAGGTAAGAGGTTATTGTATGTAAGATACGTAAGCAAACTGGGTCGTACATACCTAGCAGCTTCTGGGCCGAAAACAAAGTTCTGCGAATTTTTTGGGCGTGTGTCTCGCTTAAGAACACTGCCGGTCGGCACTGGGAGGGGGCGGGAAGAGGGGTAGGGTACGGGTGTAGGGTCGTAAACCGCGGGGTTGCTGGTGGAGGCTGAGAGACGGTCGGGCGAGCGAAGGTGAGTGGAGTGGGGAGGGCTGGGGGTGGGTTAGGGGTGTACACTTTGTGCCATAGTGCTAGCACTATGGACAGGCACCACCAGACAACTTTACATTTTTACACAGTACATCAACTCCCTACACCCCAACATAAAATTCACCACGGAGATAGAAAATGAACAAAAATCTTTAAACTTCCTTGATCTCACCATCACACTAGCACAGGACCATCATGAATGTAACATATTCAGAAAACCCACACACACGGACACAATCATACACAACTCTTCACAACACCCCCCCACACACAAACACGCAGCCTTCCATGCGATGGTGCATCGATTAATTTCCATACCTATATCCCCAGAAAACACAAAAAAGAAATAAACACCATAAAACATATAGCCAGAATAAATGGATACGACTGCAACATGATTGACAAATTCATAGCCAAAAAAGCAAATACACTCAATATCCGCAAACACACTACCCTCACACCAATTGACAGAAGCACTACAGCCACGTACCACACAATCCCTTATGTAGGACCCCTTTCTCTCAAAATAGCCTCCACACTCAATAAATTCGGTCTAAAAACTTCTTTCAACAATACTCATACATTATATAAAACACTATCGAACACTAAAGACCCAATCCCACCTACATCCTTATGCGGAGTCTATGCTCTCACGTGCAACAATTGCAATGCCATATACATAGGACAAACAGGCCGTAAATTCACACAGAGAATCAAAGAACACGAACAAGCATGGAAAAATAACACTACCACAGTCTCACACTTTGCGGATCACCTAAATTTAAACAAACACACGTTTGATAAACACATAAATTTCCGAATTCTAGAAATTGAAAACAGATACTGGAACAGAATAAAATTAGAAACCATACACATACACAACGCCCTCAAAAAACAGAACATGACATGTCTCAATCAGCAAATACCTGAACTCTCGTCACCTCTGCTAAAATTAGCACAAAGTGTACACCCCTAACCCACCCCCAGCCCTCCCCACTCCACTCACCTTCGCTCGCCCGACCGTCTCTCAGCCTCCACCAGCAACCCCGCGGTTTACGACCCTACACCCGCACCCTACCCCTCTTCCCGCCCCCTCCCAGTGCCGACCGGCAGTGTTCTTAAGCGAGACACACGCCCAAAAAATTCGCAGAACTTTGTTTTCGGCCCAGAAGCTGCTAGGTATGTACGACCCAGTTTGCTTACGTATCTTACATACAATAACCTCTTACCTACAACCTGTTAATAATATTTGTATTTAATAATATTTGTATTTAATAATATTTGTATTTAATAATATTTGTATAATATTTGTATTACATTTTAGCTCTGATGATGATCGCAACGCGATCGAAATGATCATAAGTTGATTAAAAAGTTTTGATACCGGACAATATCTTTAGTCATTTATCATAAAAAGGTATCTACATCACCAACAATCCAATTAATAATGTCGGCTAGTCAAGCCTCGTTGGTCTCCGACTTTTACAAGACATCCCTGAAATTTGGTCTGGCAAACTTGCATATATGGTTCATCACACAGTGCATCGTTAGGGGAGTAACCCCTAAATTCATCAACATTAAAATAAAAAGCACATCATTTGCCGCCTCAAAAGCAACCGCTGCAGCCCGCTCATCCTGGCTACATTGGGAGAGGAAACGCTGGTACGCTACTCGTGACCGTCTCTCACTACAAAAATATGAACTGTCTCTACACCTGGCCTCTTCACTACATCCTGCTGTGTGGGAGGTGCTCCTGGACTCCATTAGAAGCCGCATCTTCAGAATATGCAGCCGCCAGAAACAAAAACAGGTAAGCAAGCTGGAACGTCTATCTTGCAGCAAAGCGCTATATCAAACACATAGAAAACAATCTGACTCTATGACTCACCCCAACTTTCATCCTCGTATCATAAATCTCTCATCCTCTACTCTATCCCATACTGAAGCCACACTCCTACAAAAAGGTCTCAAATTTTCACCTCCTTCTCCACCCAACGCCAATACTCTAAAAAATCTGTATATTCACCTAGACACTGTCCTTCCTAATGATACTAATCACACAGAAATCAAGCACACTGTTACACATACTATCAAACAACATATTGAACACCACTCGCACCCAAAGCCCATCTCGTCAGAACAATTAACTGCTAAAAAACTAAAAGACAAAATCTCCCAAGACAATATTGTTATAACGAAAGCGGACAAAGGCAATTCTATAGTGATTCTGGACAAGGAAGAATACAACAACAAAGTACTCGATTTTATCAATGGCAACAACGGCATCTCACTCCTAAAAAACGACCCCACTAACAAACACCACACTTCCTTAAAACAAGAACTCGCTGAATCTAAAGCTCTATTCACTCATCCACAGAGATTTCTTCCACGCAATCCACTCCCTCCACGATTATATGGTTTACCTAAAATACACAAATCTACTATCCCCATTAGACCTGTAGTATCATACACTAACACACTAACACACAGAATTGCTTACAAACTCAACAAAGACTTCAAACAATACGTCAGTTACACACCTCAACACACAATACTCAACAGCCCTGACCTCATTAACAAGATAAAGGACTTTCCAGTGCCCTCTAACGCCAAACTTGTTTCTTTCGATGTGGTAAATCTTTTTCCCAGTGTGCCTACATCTGACTGCAAGAATATTCTTAAAGACAAAATTGACAGATCCCAATGTGCCGTTCCCATCAAAACTGAACTGTACAATCTAATTTCCTGTTGCATAGATGCCAACTACTTCAAATATAATGACAAATTCTACACCCAAGATTCTGGACTACCCATGGGTTCACCCCTCTCACCTTTATTAGCTGATATATTTATGGACAACTGGGAAAACATATTGTTTACTTCTGGTCATCCACTTCTAAAAAATCTCCTGTACTGGCACAGATACGTAGACGACGTGTTAGCACTATGGACAGGCACCACCAGACAACTTTACATTTTTACACAGTACATCAACTCCCTACACCCCAACATAAAATTCACCACGGAGATAGAAAATGAACAAAAATCTTTAAACTTCCTTGATCTCACCATCACACTAGCACAGGACCATCATGAATTTAACAAATTCAGAAAACCCACACACACGGACACAATCATACACAACTCTTCACAACACCCCCCCACACACAAACACGCAGCCTTCCATGCGATGGTGCATCGATTAATTTCCATACCTATATCCCCAGAAAACACAAAAAAGAAATAAACACCATAAAACATATAGCCAGAATAAATGGATACGACTGCAACATGATTGACAAATTCATAGCCAAAAAAGCAAATACACTCAATATCCGCAAACACACTACCCTCACACCAATTGACAGAAGCACTACAGCCACGTACCACACAATCCCTTATGTAGGACCCCTTTCTCTCAAAATAGCCTCCACACTCAATAAATTCGGTCTAAAAACTTCTTTCAACAATACTCATACATTATATAAAACACTATCGAACACTAAAGACCCAATCCCACCTACATCCTTATGCGGAGTCTATGCTCTCACGTGCAACAATTGCAATGCCATATACATAGGACAAACAGGCCGTAAATTCACACAGAGAATCAAAGAACACGAACAAGCATGGAAAAATAACACTACCACAGTCTCACACTTTGCGGATCACCTAAATTTAAACAAACACACGTTTGATAAACACATAAATTTCCGAATTCTAGAAATTGAAAACAGATACTGGAACAGAATAAAATTAGAAACCATACACATACACAACGCCCTCAAAAAACAGAACATGACATGTCTCAATCAGCAAATACCTGAACTCTCGTCACCTCTGCTAAAATTAGCACAAAGTGTACACCCCTAACCCACCCCCAGCCCTCCCCACTCCACTCACCTTCGCTCGCCCGACCGTCTCTCAGCCTCCACCAGCAACCCCGCGGTTTACGACCCTACACCCGCACCCTACCCCTCTTCCCGCCCCCTCCCAGTGCCGACCGGCAGTGTTCTTAAGCGAGACACACGCCCAAAAAATTCGCAGAACTTTGTTTTCGGCCCAGAAGCTGCTAGGTATGTACGACCCAGTTTGCTTACGTATCTTACATACAATAACCTCTTACCTACAACCTGTTAATAATATTTGTATTTAATAATATTTGTATTTAATAATATTTGTATTTAATAATATTTGTATTTAATAATATTTGTATAATATTTGTATTACATTTTAGCTCTGATGATGATCGCAACGCGATCGAAATGATCATAAGTTGATTAAAAAGTTTTGATACCGGACAATATCTTTAGTCATTTAGGGGATATTAATTTCGGAAAAAAATTGGCTGAACAGTTTAGTTGCTAGCGTTGTTCACAGACGGACGAGCAGACAGACGTTTTACCGTCATTTGATTTTTTAGTATCAAGGACCTACAAAACATGTATTTTAGCTACATGTGTTAGAGTATTTTTTTCTAAATTTAGCAACTGGATTTATTCATCTTTTCGTTATCAGGGCCCTGTAAGTAGAGTTTTTCTGTCGAAAATTCGCCGTTTTTTTGCGCAGCATTACATAACTTTCTTTCTACTCCATAGCAAGAAAGTAAAAATCCTTACAAAAGATGTGCCTGTGGTTAAACAGGGTACCTCCCTCCCCCTATTTATCAAGTGTTTAAGACTTCTGTTCGGAATTCCGTTGTCCCGAACAATGAACTAAATTTTAAGATTTTCAGAAATTCTCTTAGAAATTATTTGTTGTGTCTTTATCCATGAAAGCGTATTTAATATATTCGTAACGTAAGTATTAATTATGTGCTATCTATTCGAACACATTTATACATTTTACATTTTGAAAATGTAACAATAAACTTGGCGTTTATAGCATGTGCTGTAGTGTAGTAATATAAACTGCCCGTTTGCAAAAATAGAACTCTTCTTGAGAGGGGATAACAGAAATAATGATGTGATAATACACAAGATATTTAGAGAATATCAATGTAGTGCCTTTGACAGTAAGATCGTATGTTCGAGTCTCGACGGTGGCAGGATTTTGGACACTAGATAGAGGGTTACGAAAGGTCACGTTCAGTCGCTGTCTGGGAGAGAATTCTAGCAGTCGGCTTCTCTGATCGGTAGATTTCCATGGTTTCTCTGATCGGTAGTTTTCCATGGTTTCTTCGATCAATACCAGGCGAATGCTAGAGCAGTACCCTACCAAATAGACCGCGCGGACAGCGCGCGATCATTTCTTCCCATTCCTTGGCCTATCCTGACCTTTATACACATTTACGCTTACATACACTACACTTCCACATATGCCGCGAGACCGGTCGGGAGCTCAGAGCTTGTCCCGGCTGGGGCGGTGCCCCACTGGTGGAGATTCCTGGTTGGGGAAAACCCCTTTCGCCGACGGTAGGGCGGCGCCAGATCTCACTATCCAGTGGGGGAAGATCAATCCACCGCCGGATGCACTACACTTATGTGACCTCAGCCGTTGAAGCGCCCAGAATCATTAATCAATCAATCAAAAAATCTGAAAATATTATAGTGGAATAGCTATTCGGAAATTGTATGCCTTAATATGGAACCTAACTCTGAGGAAGAGTGTTAAAGAGTCGATTTATAAGACTATACCTAACGTGTGGGTCTGAAGTTTGGGTAATATCCAAAGGTAATGAGAATAAACTAACTCCAATGGAAAATGGATTGACATTGTTGGACAAAGCAAAAAACTATGACATGAGAATAAATGTAGGAGCGAGTCTCAACATTATCGATACGGTTAAAAGATCTTCAAGTCAGTTCTGCGATGCAACGGGCCACGGGGAAGGCGTTTCTTTGCTATTCTGTTCCATCCCCGATCCTTAGGGCTGGGCGACCAATTCTCGTTAGGACCCTCCCCTTTGAATTAGAAGGACTGCCAGTACGCTGAAGTCAGGCAAAAGTTCAAATGGGACTTCAGCGCCATTGTCTTAGCGCCATTCGTCTACAATTATAAATATTTTTTTCTGTCAGTGGATCTTCAGATACATTTTCAGACACGCTAAAATTTGTGCTGTTTCCTTAACACACATACAAATGGTGTGCGCTTAATAGGCAGCTGAAAGTAGGAGAATGCCAACTTCATTTCTGCTCCCTTTTCGGTTAATTTTTATTGGTATAGTGATATATTTTCCTACTAAAAATTAAACAGACTACAATGACAATGAAATTGTAACTTTAACGTCATAATTAATAAATACAATTCATTTTATGTTGGTCCACATGCAGGTTCTTCTGCTGGCTTGGAGAACTTCTGCCTCCAATATCAGCGTTCGTTGCCCAAAGCGAAGTCATTTCCCTTTTTTCGAAGAAGGTCGCGGTTCGATTCCCGGACAATCTCATGTGAAATTTGTTCCAACAAAACGAGTTTTCATGCTTTACGGGGCTATTCCAACCCATGCGAAGTATCCTAAATCCTATCCTAATTCCCTTCCAATTCTCGCCGTTCAGTAGTGACGCAGGAGCACGATGTAAGAGGCGCGTAGGCGGAGACGCTACCTGGAGGTCCTCCTGACTACCAACTTGGCAATGTTAATGGAGGTTTACATCTGAGCGACTTGACATGTATGTGTGTTAATGGAGGATTACTCCAAACAGCTCTCAAAGCTCTTCTAAGGGCTGGGAGGCGAGTTGCGTATACAACGTAATAAATTAATCTTCTCCCCCTCTACGTCACATACAGTTTTTACTGTTCTTTGGCTGAATAAATCTAATCTAATTAAAAAAAGTCGTAATGCAATTCCTGAAATTGTTATGTTAAAAGATAGAGATAAGGTATTGCACATATTTACAAAAATGCAATGTTTTTACTATGTAAGGCTACAGGATCCCTTTCAAAATTTTCGGGGGTAGAGGGTATGACACGACCCCATAGACCTCATTGTGATCATACTTTTCGATAAACAGTTTTAAAATTATGTGTCACTGACTACCCATATCTGTTCATTGGTTCAAAATCAGTTCGAACATTTGCTCAAATTATGTCAATCTGCATGCGAAAACAATCTAAAGAGAAACTGCATGGGATGCTCATAAAAAATTGGGGCCTGGACTACTGTTACGGAAACGTACAAATCACACGCGAGCAAAAAAAATTGTAAGTTTTGTGGACAATTTTTAAAACGTTTAGGGTCTCCGTATAAGATACGCCCAAAATTATGAGATCCAATTCTTATAATCGCAGGGCGTGGAGTTCTGAGGAAAAAGCATGTTTACAATTTAGGCGCTTCGCCGTTGGACACGAACGGACGGGCTGGCGGCGAGACATTAATCATTTTCGGGGTCGGGGACCCCCAAAACGTATACTATCGTCAAAACCTCGAACACCAAACCTCGAACTGCAAAAATATTTTTTGTTTTGTAGCATTACAAAACATCCTTTACGTTTGTGGCGTCTTTGCCGGGACAATAAATCACAGACGTGAACGGTTTGTAATTTATTGAGTTTTTATTTGAAAAAATGCTCCAACACCTGAATACTATGTACAATAATTACAATAAACAATATTGACCCGTTACTAGAAGGAATGTTCCTGGTTACCACCACCGCTGGCCTGATAATTAGATATCTTATTCGGTGTGATGCACCAGTAGCCTACGTGAGCATACAAGCGAGTATGCCGCACCTCCCGTCTCGACGTAGCACGCCGGGCTTCAGTTCCCTGCCTCAGTAGCCGATGCATTAAAATGCAGCGCTGCGCACAACCCACACGACTTCCTACCGACGCGCTCAAGAATCAGAAGAAGGAGTTTAGGTCCGGGGTCCGTTTATATTACCTTCTGGGCCGGCTGACGGAACTGCGTCATCTCGCTGTTTCCGCCAA
The DNA here is from genome assembly GCA_038098605.1 of Gryllus longicercus. Lineage (NCBI taxonomy): Eukaryota > Metazoa > Arthropoda > Insecta > Orthoptera > Gryllidae > Gryllus > Gryllus longicercus. The sequence continues at coordinate 3,513,789 of JAZDUA010000118.1, read as the reverse complement.
CGCGTTTCCGCAGCTAGTCTGTCTACGGGGTTCCCAAGTTTGCCGCAAGTGGTCTACGGGGTTCTCAAGTGGCCACCCACGACACGGCACCCCTTCCCTTCCGCTCCCTAGGTTTGCCATTGTCCACCCTGGCGTCTCTTCCCGCCAGCGCTGTCCATGAGCATGAAATGCACGTGGATTATATTTTGTCATGTTTGTACAATGTGGCTGATATGACGCCACACGTTTCCGTATACAGTACATATAAATAGTACACGGAAAAGTAAAAGAGGCTGTCGAATTATCGGCCGCCCTGTTGCGTGGATATCCCTAGCAAGACACGTGCTCCATTTCGATGAATGAAGAGCAGCGCTGAAGCCAGGTTATCACCCGGCAGTAATTCACCGAGTGCGGATTTTTCCTAGGCGGCGGCGCCGGGTGGGGCGCCTGCGGGTCGCGAGCCGACACGGGCGCTCGTGGGGCTCGTCACGGTCTGACTAGTAAGGAAGCGAGTTTGATTTCGATGTTTCTATCAAATCGCCAAAAACATTAATGTTTTAAAAAGTCATGGATACATTATGGATCGATGATTCATGGATATATCGATGATTCATGACTCATAGAAATATCATGGATATTTTGTAGCGCTTGTTTTTTAACATCGATATTTTGAAGCCAATGTTTTTTAACTTTTGAAACAGATGTGTTTTAACATCGATGGTTTTTACATGGTTGATATTTTCTGAATGAAAAATATACCATCTTAACGGAATTCTATAACAATTTCCAGATATCCATAAACTGAATATTGTTTTGACTAAAGTGACCAAAAGTTAAAATCATATAAAATCGAGATTTCGACAATAAAAAAGCCTCTATTATTTTTGAGTTATCGAATCAGAAGAAAAAAGTTTTTATTAATTACCTTATTGATTCTATGACTTTGTTTTGTCAGATAAATCGCAATTAAAAATTAATAAACGAATCCAGTTTCAAATAAAATCCCTTAAGTGAACTTCAATGGTTACTTAACAAGTAACTACAGGTACTTGTATTAACATCGATGGTGTTGGGTCGATGTTTTAATTTTAAACATTTTTTCAATTCTCCCCTGCAATAAAACACGGGATCATCCCCTTTCTTCGAGTTTTGTCTCGATTTTGAAAAACTTTGTGGAGAAGCCGAAATGTCCCTATTTTGCTTCGCCCGTTTTTGTTGTTTTTTTCGGTTTAGGGCGCCACGACTAAAAAACACTCATTAAAATTATCCACTAAATAAAACGCAACGAAGCCGAAATCCAAAAGAGAAAAATTTACTATATTCCAAAGAAAGCTGACAAAATTGCCAGCAAGAATCTTTTCTAATCGTTTTTTCAATTCTCTTTCAATATACCCTGACTTCCTAAGGGTATACCCTGACTTCCTAAATTTGATTCAAAATATAATGACATGATAGATTATTTTCAAACACTGGTACCCGGAAATGACAATATGGAAAAATCACAGTATATTTGCAAAGAAGACATTGGGTAGTCATTTTGGTCAGGGCAAGAATTAGATTCTATATTATGACGTAAATATTACAACTTATATGGAACATTGGATATTCCCAATATAAAATCTATCAAGGAGAATTTAGTGTATTTTTGTAACAAAATTTATTGGTATAATAATGAAATGACTTCATTTCAGCATATTTTCTATTATTTTCTGACATTAATTTCGAAGGTATTACAAGAATAGTAGTTTTACGGACGTTACAAAATTGGGAAGTCTTAAAAAGGCTGTTGAGTTATTTAGCAAAATTTAGGGCCACAAATTCCATCAAATTAAATAAAAAATGTTGAGTATTTCGGTATGTTTCAAGGAATTGGTGTTCACAAATTATTTAGCTGATAATAATAAAATTGATTTTTTTTAAGATTTATATTGTCACGAACGTTACACCATAACTTATTACGGATGTTACACATGACAACTCAAAGCGACATATCACATAAATTTATCTTAATAACATTAAATTATATTAGTTATACGTAATAACTATAATTTTATATGGTTTTCTTAGTAAAATCACTTGTATTTTCTTTTGTTTTGAATTATTAGTAAAGTTTGCCAATACATATTTCTAATCAAATGTCTCAAAATTATGGAAGTTCCTACTGGAATTTTCGGTATTTCTTTCACTGGTTCCCATCTCATGCTTACAAAAAACTAGTACCCTCAATCGTAACCTGGCCGTAATGACACGTTTTGCGTTTATTAATCATTCAAGGCTTACTTTTGGTACTTCAGCCCATGATCTCGAGAATTGATTTTTGGATTAATGAAAATTCACGAAGGTGGAAAATGCTTAATTTGGAGAATCGATGTGTCATCACATGGTCAGGGTAACTGGTGAAATATATAATGAGGAATTTTATTTTTATAAATATGTGTTTCCACGTACCACGTCCAACGTTTCCACGTTGATTTCTGAAATAGTCAAAAGTAGGTAGTGGTTTTGCATTCGAACTTTCTCTCCTGTTTTTTAACATACACAAAAGTCCTTTTAACTGGTGCTTACCAACGAACTTCGCCTGATTCAAAAAACTCTTTGACATTCTCTTCTACCCCTCTGAGAATCACGTGACATCTTGACTTTTTTTTATTAATACATGTCGGACTGACACGTGACATCTTGGCCTTTTTTTTATTAATACATGAATGACTCACAAGCTGACGAACTGTTTTTTTTCTTTCTTTCGTGAGTTATTTGGAAGGTACTTTCTTGCTTTACATACTGCTTTCTTGAGGCTTCTTGATAACGCATATAAACCTATTATTTATCAGGTATTTTCGTTTTGTTTTGTTAATTCGTCCCCAGAGATTCTAAACAGACAGGTGGAAGCGAATGTCAAAATTACTTATAAAAAGTTATAAGAAAAATGAAAACTGAGATGACATGTTTCATCGAGACGTAATTTTGGCAGAAGCAATTTAGTCGTCGTAGCACGCACTTGAGAAGCTTTTTTAGACGTGATAGGGATACAAGAACGTGTAGTTACTGCGATTTGAAATAGAAATGTCCATCCGAGGCATTCGAAAAATAATATAATGTAAATCGTTTGTGTTAGTATCAGATTAAGAGACATTAACTTCCGTTCAATGTTAACATCAAGACAGAAGAGAATATTCCCGGAGGGGACAAGGAGCGATACATACAAGGGGCGACAATCGCGCTCATGAAAACTGTTCAAAGGATTGGTTGTCTCGTGCTTGGTGATTAGAGAAGCTGGGTATAAACCGGAACTTCTTCACTTCAGCAGCACGCAGTCGACGAGAACAACTCCTTCACAAACCGAAAGCGTCTCAGAAAACGTACGACTAAATGAAATAATTATTTGCAAAGAGAAGAGTAGACAGACATTCAAAAGGTCTTTTAATAGACAAAATAAATAATATTTAAATTTAATGGCATACCATTGATACTTCATTTCATTAAATTAAATTTGGTAAATAAAATAACGAAGTTATTATTTATAAACGATGTAAAATGGTATTGAAAAAATCATACTAATTCATTTAAAAGATAAATTTTGCAGACCAACAATTTTATTTTAACAACGGAGTAAGTTTTCCGTCCAGTAATTCCATTCCTTCCCATCCAGTACTGGATGGGACGTCGACCCGCGTGTTATCCAATCAGACAAGAACGTTGGAGTCTGGCATTCACAAAAATTGTAATTTTTTCTTAATTCAAAGTATTGTCAAACCAGAATATAAGAACTTTCAAATTGGCTTGCACAATGTGGGCAGATTACACGTATATTCCCTTCTAATTTGTGATCGATTCTACTTCTGTAATCGTCTTGTATGTGCATCTAGCGTTGCATACATTAAAAGGCGACTGTTTTGTATGTTTATGTCAATAGGGTGTAAGTTAAGTTTAATAAGAATAAGTTGTGTAATACATTCATTTGAAAATCGGTATTAGCACACTTATGTAAGAACGTAAAGGTGAGAAGTCGAACATAACGTTCATTCATTCACAAGCATTTCTCATAGTTTTGTTTTCTCCGTATTTAACTGAAATTCTTCAAGTTTAATACGTTCCCAGATAATACAATTCGTAGATTTCGCAAATTTATTTTTAAAAATACGGTAATTCGAATCTAAATTGATATCAGTCTCCAGCGCGGTTTACTTGGTAATTCAATTGTTCACTTAAAGATGTTATCATCAGTGTAGCCAAAGTCGTGAAAGAAAATTATTGCGTATTAAGCGAAAATGCCTTTGGATACTGGTGTTTAATCAATGCCACCTTCATAGATCGATTTACGCGTTGGTTAAATTCCTGGCATTATCACTAAAATCGCAGCGCCAAAACACGAAAAACACGTTTTTGGAAATTTCTTTGAATCTTCAAGCCGGATCCCAAAACAAATTATCAGTTCTCCATCAGAAGACCGAGACACGTCAAATGACTTTTCATACGTTTCGATTCGTGCACGGGAAGTGGTGTAGCCGTGAGAGACGGAACCGCACATACGCACACTCGGAGTTTTACTCAAATACCGTTTAGGGATTATTTTCTTCACAATAATTCCTTGTTAATCGTAATTTTTTATTGCTTACATCCCTAATTCAGGTAGAATAAATGGCTTTTGCATGCCTATGTTAGTAAAAAAATGCCTGTTACCTGCCTATTTTAGGTCGAATAAGTACTTGATCCTCCGCGCTGCAACTAGTATTACCAGTTTGAGGGCAGCAGTTGCTGCGACCTACCTCTAATTGTATTTAAATTCTGTATAGGAACGGCCACAAAAGTGTGATGTTTTTCCGGTTCAATGCTTGTTAATGATTCCGGGCACGTCAACTACTAGGGTCAATTTTCCCGTAAGTTTAGTGCGTATTTTTGATCGGGAGTAGCGGTTGTCTTTCCCCCGCTGTATGGCAAGATCCGGCACCGACCTACCGTCAGCTAGCGGGGTTTACCTCCAACCAGGTATATCCCAGTGGGGCACCGTCTCAGCCGGAAGACGTCTAAGCGCCCGACAGGCATGCGTGGTGGCGCAGTGCATGTGTATAAGGGGTGAGGATACTACAAGGAAGAGGAAGGTAAGATAGCGCGCGGTCCGCGACCCGTTTGTTAGGGTACTGCTCCAGCATTCGCCTGGTATTGATCGGAGAAACCACGGAAAACTACCGATCAGATCAGGCCGCTAGAATTTTCCAGAATGCGACTGAATTCGACCTAGCTGACGTTTGTCGAAAATTCTGACATCGTCGGAACTCGAACCTAGGACGTCCCGATCTGAGAGACTGTAGTAACATCAGTCGATGCACTGAGATCTCTCCCAGTAATAATGTTCCTCCGGAATTTGCAGCAATGACCCGATTCAGCAAAGAACTCTGAATGCATTGTGAAGTCCAAAATAACGGCACTACATAGTTCATACATAGTATGACGTCAGAACACGCAGAGAAAAGAGTATTCGTAACGAAATCATACTTCAGGGAGCGAGTATCGAGGCACCTGTCACAACGCGAAGTAATCCATTAGTATTTTCCCTGCTGAGAGAGGTGATAGCTGTTTGGCCGGGTCTGCCGGCGATGACAGCTGTGCCGGTTGTTTAGTGTGGGTTGTATATGTTGATGTGTGAATATGTGTGGGAGTGTGTGTGTGGAGTGGAGAAGGGGGCACGGTTAACGATGCATTTTAGAATTAGCCACCGAGTGCGTGATGATAGGAACAAGAGTTTTAATTTGTTAAAAAGTGAAAAGTTAGATTATTATAAAATAGGACAATGTAACACAATTATTGATTCGATCTAGTTCTTTAAAAACTTTGAAAACAATTTGAATATGATAATCAAAAATATAAAAGGGAAGTAGCAACATTCGTATAATTTTTGGGCTGATGAGAAAATCAAAGTCAATTTATAACTAATACTTCTGAGCACCACTTAAATGGAAATATTTATTTTAAAAGCACCTTTAGTAGAACACAAACCTAAAAGACAAGTAATCGACGTTAGAAACAAACGATGTAATGAAACAAAACTGTTAACACACTTTCTATTATGAAAGTGAGTTTTTAAAACGTTCAATGATTTTATGTTAAATTCAGCGTATATTTAACTTTTTTCTCAAATCAAACTCGCTTGCAGAAACATTCCTGCAAGTAATGTTGAGTTTACGTTGAGTTGTTTTGATAAGGAAAAATTGAAGGATTTGTTGAGAGAACTAAATGGGAAACGGACCCATTAGTTATTAGTACTAATTATTGACATGTAGCAACTTCAAAAATACTACAGAACAAAATAACACAAAATGGTATGGGATGAAATAATCGAAGACGTTTTTGTCTACTCAGATTTATTCAGAAAGCCAGCTTTCGATGGCTGTGTCGTCTTCATCAGTCTAGAAATAATATAAATGAAATACAAAATCTTGAAAAATAATGAACAAATAATACAATTTAAAAACGCATTGAAATTAACGTAAGTACAAAAAAGAGTACAGCTGTTCTTTTCATACCAAAGACAAGGATGGACAAGGGGGGCAACTACCCCCCAATGTTGGGGCAATGTAAAAAAATATATTTCGACATTTCATTTCACAGATCTCTTTCCGATTTTCGGACACCGTAACATTTGACAAGAAGAGTTGCGTCTCACAACTCTTCTTTTAAATTATTTAATTTTAAACCTAAAAGATTATTTTTAGGTACTACGGCTGAGGCTGAAAAAAATCAGACGACTAATGTTTAAAGTATATTTTTATTTAGCCATTGCGTAGAGGATATTTTTAATATTTGGAAATATTTTTAAAACCGTTTAAAAAGTCGTCGACGCCCCATTCAGCTAATTTTAATTATTTGTCAACAATCGTTTGAGTAAATGAATAAAACAAAACCTTCTGATATGTCGCAATAACGTATTTAGCAAACTTAACGATAAATCATAAAATCGTTTAAATGTGTCGAAAAATAAAGCTGTGGCGAGGATGAAGTTTCTCTACTTAGGTTTAAAAAGGTGTTTTAGGTGTTCTGTTAGTATTTATAAGAACGTGGTAAATAACAACCTCTCTTCGTATTGACCCGCTATTACAGCGTACATTCCATGATGAATCATATGGTTTAGTTCAACCACATCTACTACGCAATATAGACACATACAAGCGATGAAATAGTAGTGGGATAAAATCATTCATGTTCAAGTATCAAGTCAAAGAGTCACCTTTTATGAATTATATTTCGCATATATTTTACAGACACGTACTTTGCAAATTGGTTCCTGCAAGTAGGGAAATTCCACATAAATCTGGCCTAGGGAAAGAGAAGAACTTACAAAACTTGCATTCCATTTTACTTTGAAAAAAATTGTTTGGTTACACAAAGTGATTAATATTAATTATTATTTTAGTGTTTCATTTCTATTTCACATTATTTTTAAGTTAGAAATAAAGAACTTTTCAAGTAACTGTGTGATTACATTTTTATATAGATGAAATAACAACATGGTAAAACAATGTGGCAAGATACTTTTTAATATTTTGCGAGAAATAAGTACTGTGTGTTTTTAAAAACTTTACGCAGATCATAAATTATGAACATTTAATATAAGAAATAGGTTACATTTGAATAAACATGCTGTCCTTCACCGTAGCTTTTTTAGCAAACGAGATTTAAATTTTTCGGCGCAAATGCATTTCAGTTGAGCCGTACGATAACGCATTTCCTGCAGGAATAAATAATTCAATTCTAAGCATTTATTACCTTGAACGTTGATAACCCAGTGGCAGATGACCTAGTAAACTAAATGGAAAGAAATATATTAGGAGAGTACGTCAAGGCCTTGTTTCCGATACTATTGGCTGCAGCCAGTGTGTTTACAAACACATCGTAAATCGGTAGGAATTGATGTTGGTAAAAATAGTGTCGACCTTTCCAGCCAGAACCGTGTATTCTACGATACATTGGAAAGTTTTGGGATCTGAAATGTAATTGCCATTTATTTCCCCATCTATTTCACGTTTGCAGTATGTAATATTATTAACATTTAAGAAAGACATCAATAATTTTACTAGCAGCTACTACTACAACCATTGCAATTTAGACGAGAATGATTCGGATCAAACACAAAATAAATTACAGGAATAAACTATTAATTGTATATGACGGGGAAAGAGGAACAAGTGTAGTCGAGTTTCCATTCATTAAACGTAATAAGATGTTCTCGGATCAGTCGACAGAAACTCGTGCAAACGGCGTACATGGCAAAAATGTCAGATCAAAGTAGGTTGTTTAACTGTGACTTAATTATTTTAACTGTGCGTATTTTAAGGGTATATCATCATACCTTTCTCCCTCGTTGAAGTAGCTCACAGTTTAAGTGGAAATCAGTTTCAATAATTTAATTACATTGAATTCAGTGTAATTATGTGAATGAACAACGTTAAAAGGGGCATTTGTTATTTTACTCCTCCATGACCTTGGGAAATGAAAGAGAATGAGCGGAGGCAATGATGTTTGGACGAGCTCATCGCCATAGCGAGCGTACGAGAAAAACCGACAGGGATGTTATCGGGCTATGCCATTTTAGGGGAGGCAGGTAAAAGTCTTAGAAATTAGTAGTGCTAAAACAGCACGTACTATCTCGCCCGTTTTTTCACGCACGCGAAAAGTATTCAAATTTTCGAAAAATTGTATTTGACCTTATTTCAAAATCTACCTTAAAGGAACAGATTTCTTTAAAGGAAAAATTTTATCTTCATGATTGTAATTGTAAGAAGACGCCGAAATTTTTTTTTCAATTTTCGAAAAATCAGAGTTTTCAACACAAAGGAGTCCTGCACCATTTTAATAAAAAACGATGGATCATTTTTTTTATTTTAAAAATGTCATATAAAATGCCCCCCAAACAAAAAACATCGGTTTCAAATTCAAGGGGCCAGAACATTAGCCAGATCGGTTGGGGAATATCAATTTTGGAGAAAATCGGCTGAATTGTTTAATCGCTAGCGTTCCTCACAGACGAACGGACAGACGTTTTGCCCTCAATCGATTTTCCTGTATCAAGGACACACAAAACATGGATTCTGACTACACCTCGTGTTAGAGAATTTTTTCTATATTTAGCAATAGGATTTATCCAGTTTTTCGTTACCAGGACCCGGCAATAAGAGTTTTTCTGCCGGAAATTAGCCACTTTTTTCCGCAGCATTACATAACTTTCTCTTCGTAAGAAGTACCATCTTAAGGCGAAAAAGTAAAATTGACTGCGGGATGACGTCAAAATGCGACCTTTTACATTACATCTTTTTTTATTTATTCTAGCTTGTCCATTGGCCCTCTGCTGCCGCATAAGATAAATACATTAATATGATTTATATACAAGAATCATTTGAGACATTATAAACAGAATTACAGTTTTAGATATAATACAAGACAGTTGTTAAATACAGTAGTTTATAATGAGAAAAGACACATCGGCTTATGTCTATGGAGTATCGAAAAACTCTCTTGGTTATTTTCTTTTTAACCTTTTGCGGTGAGAATTTTGCTTGCCTATGTGAAAGTCAATAACTGAAGGGATCTTCAATATTTTGGATTAGAATTTTATGGATCAGAGGGAGAAATAGAAGGGGATTGGTGTAATGCCAAGTTCATTATGTAACTGCGCATTCGCAATGTACCAGGGAGCTTTTGTGAATCAAGTTTGAAAAATTTGGATTTACAGTACATCTGAGCTTCATTGTCGGTCGTTGCCGGGTGTCAGGGGGCGGGGTTGAGCGGCGCTGGATAGAGAAAAGGAGCGTGCGAAGCACAATGAGGGGAATAAGGGAAATAAGGAAGAGGACAGAGCGATAGATAAGGGGAATAGATAGGCGGGGCGGGAGGTGTGGGCAGGACGGCGATAACGAGCGGATTGGGTATGCATGGGAGACGGGCAGAGCGTGCGGGGTGAGCAAGGCTGCTTAAATTCAAAACAAGAACAGGTGCTACCAGTCATGCGTTGCGTGTTAAGATAAATACCAGGAAGATGCTTGTGTTAAATATCCGAGCAATGCCAGGTATCCAGCTAACAGAAAATAAAAAAAATAGCACGAAACGTGCTTCACACTACTAGGCTAAACCTCGTGATATAAAACGATATTTTATTGCCATATTCCGGGTTCACATGGATCTAGCATAATTGACAATGATATTGTCTCATGGACAGCAGTTCCAAACTAATGAAGAAAAAGAGCAACCTTATTTTGGAAGGCGAATTGAATATTGGAAAATGTGAATGGAGTTCCAAGTAATTACCGATCACTTTCTGATTTCCCTGAAACATAATTAAATGAAGGTTATGCTGAAATACACCTGTGTCATGAGTCATTGTAAGTTTATTCCAGCGGGCTGTCAAGGTCAAATACTGAATCAGCTAAATCAAGGATGTCAAAAATCCGGGTACAATGATGACCTCTCTTTTAAAATGTAACAAATAATTATGAACAAAAATATATATTATTCATATTTCACACAAATTTAAGAATTAAAACAAACAGAAGAAAACAATTAGATAAACTGCGATGTGTGGACAAACGTGCAACTTTATTGGAAATATAGAAATAAACTTAAGAGTCCACTTTCGGAAGATTTGTTTGTTGTTCGTTAGCGATTCCGGACGCGTCCACTAATGAGGAGATAAGTCCCGAAGTGTAGTGCATGTTTTTTATCGGGAGGTGGCGGTGATTTTACCCCACTCGATGGCGAGATCCGGCGCCGACCAGGCTAGCGGGGTTTCCCTCAACCAGGTATCTCCCGCCAGCGGGGTACTGCCCTAGCCGGCACACGCTCTAAGCTCCCGACCGGTCTTCTGGCATAGCGTAGTTCATGTTAGAGTAAGTGTGTGTATGGGGTGAGGAAAGGACAAGGAAGAGGAAGGAAAGATCACGCGCGGTCTATGGCCCGTTTGTTAGGGAACTGCTCCGGCATTCGCCTGGTGTTGATCGGAGAAACCACGTAAAACTACGGATCAGAGCAGCCGGCCGGTAGAATTCTCCTCCAGACAGCGACAGAATTCGTTCTCGCTGACAAGCGAATGTCGAAAATTCTGCCACCATCGGGACTCAAACTTAGGACCTCCCGATGAGAGGGACTGCAGTGACATCAGTTGATGAACTGAGCCACATCTCCTGGTAATTTTTTAGAGACATTTTATTGGTGTTGCTGAGAATATGCTTGAAAATGACGTACCTGGTCATCAAATGCAGCTCCGCGAACTAAAGGATATTATGTTTGTTAGCAGGAGTGGAAATAGTAGTGTAATAGCCAACAAGAGCCAAAAAGCTATTTCAGCAAACTAGCTTCGCTGACATTGATATTTTATTTTCATATAATAATATACAAGAAGATTCCAACATATATCTTCAATGGGCAGAAAATGGAGAAAAAAACTAAATTTAAACAAATGTAAAGCCAAATTTTACACTTCATATACGTGATTTCATCCCCCTTTAAAACATTTAATACACCAATTCCATGTCAATCAAAACACGAGACTATAAAATATTTTTGCATTGAGACCACTTTGACATTGAATAAACACACGAAAAACTCTATTAATAAAACTAGTATGAAAATTTGAAAAATTAAAGCATTCTTGATTCTCAATTCCCAACATATTGTGAATGTTCACTATTTTTATATAAATTAATAATTAGACTCACGTTCAACTTTGGTTCTTCTATATGTCTTAATGTTGCTAAAATTCACATTAATAAAATAAAAATTTAAATTGTAGAAAATAAATGCTTACGCGAAACACTACGACCTCCATGGTTCATACAAAAGTCCAAATAACCTATGACATCATGAAATAACTTTAGAAAACATTACGAATTTGATAAAATGACAAAATAGAAAAATTACACATACCCACAGAAAACCATTTTTAATCTTGGCCAATTATACACATTTTCTCGTAGAATAAAATCACAATTCCCTAAAGACCAATTCAATCCTTCATAAATTACACCTTTTCCATATACTTTCCGTAAACTACACAACACACAACTAACATATTATTTCCACACACTACATAACTAACATATTATTATTTCCACACAACTAACATATTATATTCACACACTACAACACACAACTAACATATTATTTCCTCTCATTATTCTCCATTATTTTTACTAAAATTTCACAATATTAAATATAAATACAACTCTTTCAATAACTAATTCAATCACAATTTATAGTATTTGTTTTACCCTAACTATTAGGGACAATTAATGTGCGAGTGATCAACTCTGATAAGTCAATTAATTGTAATTTTTAAATCCCCTGAAAGATTTATTCAGTTGAACAGGCAGTAAATATTTTTGAAAAGCAATATAGCGTAAGTATATTTGGAAATAATGGAAATTTGAAGTTTAAGGAGTTGACAAGTCATCTTTAATTCTTTTCGCAATCTGGCAAAAATAATTCACCAAAATACCTTGCGTGATAATTAGATAACATGAGGTTCAATTATTATTTTCACACATCTTCATTCACATTTATGTTCACTAATATTTACTTTTAGAATGTTGTGAACGGTGTAGTTAAATTAGGACCTTGATTCGCTCGGTTAAAAACAAATTTAGCGACCAACAAACGAAATTTCGAATCTCTCTTCGCTCAATTAACAATAGCTGAAGTAACGTGGCGTTTCCCAAATGTTTCTTTTTCACTCATAATCATTATCACACAGGAAAAGGAATTAATTCTCTCTTTAGTTTAAAATCAATGTAATTGACTTAAAATCGACTGAGGTATCTCACAGTTGTTGGCTCAGATAGCTCAACTCTTGCCATGGCAGTGTCTCGGATCGCGAGGTCCTAGTATATGAGCCCCGGCGGTGGCGTATTTGCGACTCTAGTTAGAACAACTACATCGAATTCACCCGCTGCCTGGAGGAGAATTCTAGCTGCCGGCTGCTCTGATCCTGAGCCTTTCTTAGTTTCTCCTATTACTTCCAGACGCAGGTCGGGGTAGTACTTTTGCAACTCGACACCGTCTCCGTTTCGCACGCTCTGCCCGGTTCCTGCCCCGCCCACTGCGCTCCTTTGCAAGCAGTTGTACCTACAAGTATTGAACTGAATTGAATCGAATCGAATCTACTGGAATGGAATTGAATTGATGCCTTATTTTACGTGGCGGGACTCGGGCCATCAGACCCGCTATTCCGTCTGACGCTCCTTTCACCACCCACTAGCGGAGAAAGGAGATGTCACTCGGGCTACGAAACAGGCGTTTTGAATTTAGCTCAGAGGTTTTAGGATCTTTTACATGCAGTATATCTACTAATATGGGACAGCCGGCTTTACTTCCCCTCCAAAGGAAGGCGTACGAGGGATTTTTTTCGCACGGCTTCGATCGGGTTTGAAACTGCGAACTTGGATATAACAGTCCGATAACCGTTACACCATCGCCGCTGCCGCAGTAATGCCACTACAATTGCATTAAACCAAAAGGACGAAAAATCTATTTCACTTAGAAGGTGAATTAATTGAACAACATTCGGTCTTAGTGGTTTCGTATATCGTTCAAGGATCCTATACTCCGTATTTCATGTTTCAAGCTTCAATTCTTTTAACAATCCGTTGATATGTCAGTCAGTTTCTGCTTTTAAGAAGAGTATATAATGAGAGAGAAATATTACATCTATCCGTATTCTCCACACGAAAGTTTAACTGCACCATGTGAGCGATTAAAAACTTGTACCGCTCTACATGGTTTTTAAACTCTGGGAAGTGTTATTTAGGTAGTTCGTCAAAAGTCTGAATATGATTTCGATATTTAAAGTAATGCAACTAGAAGAAAACATAGCAATAATGTCAACTTGTTAGTAATAATTGCCTTCCTTACAAATGGATATAAAGACGCTAGAGCTACTTTTAAGACGTTTAAATGTGTTATTTTAGGCGTTTCTTTTCTTCACTTCTTAACTTCTTTCTTCACTTCATATTAGTACTCTTTTTGATTGACAGATATTCTGGTCCGGTTCTTCTTGGAGGTTTGATCACAGAGAAAAAAGAAGAGAAATATCTTCTCTTTTTTCCGATACCAATCGTATAACAGAATGTGTTTCCCTTCCAATGTGGCTTGCAAATTTATCTCCAAATAACAGGAGAGATATTTTACATTATTTTCGCACATTTTGGAAACAAAGTGCAATTTAGTAAGTGAATAATTTCGTTAAGGATTTCATTAGAGAACATGCAGCGCCTATGACCCGCTTTATTCACGCAAGAAAGTGTTGATATCATTTTCCTTATACCACACGTCGTATCCTTCAATCTCTTTGTTTTCACATGCAGGTCGTAGAATTTTAACAGGATGGGTCTAATCCAGAAGGGGTGGCAAAAGCAATTCATAAGCAAATGATTACCTGACTTAAATCCTTCAATACTATACCCATTGTTTAATGAACACACGGCAGGATTGGAAGGCTATTTGAAAAGAGAGAAGGAGCAATTTGCATTGCTGAGAGAGAGAGAGAGAGAGAGAGAGAGAGAGAGAGAGCAAGAATTAAATGGTCTGAGTGTAATGAACAAGAAAACTTTTACAAGAAAATATTTGAATGCGGTTTATCGAGATACCTTGAAGTTTCTGGCAGAGAATGAGAAGGAAATGTGGATCTACGGGGGAGGAGGAAGAACGAAGGCGTAGGATTAGTGAAGGTAATGGTCGATAGGTGCGTGAGAAGTTGGACAACAACTAATGAATGGAGAAGTGGAGAGGGTTTAGAGAGATATTAAACTGGAGAACACATAAACAGAAAGAGAGATAAGGAAGTTGAGATGGAGCGATGATGAAGATACAGGAAGATGGCTAGAAAGAAATCAGAACGATAATTGTAGAGGAGAAAGAATTAGTTATAAAGACGAATGAATGTATTAAGAAAAGTTGTGGAGCATGGGAACTGAGTGAAGTGTAATAGAAAATGTATCGATTAGAGTAGATTAAGATGTGAATAGAAGGGGGATAGAGGGATAGGAGGGTAAAATTCAGGATAGAGATACGAGAAGAATTATATAGCTGAAGTGAAACAAACGGAAGTTTTGTTGCAGCCAAAAGCCAAAAGGCGTGAGCCAAAAGTCAAAGGCTTTTGCTTCGTGGAGTACAAAGTTTGATCCTAAAGTTTCCAGAATCTCTCCACTACTATCCTTGGGTGTGCGGTCATCCATGTTCCTGATCTCAACACTTCCCAAGCTGATGAGACGAATTGAAGTCGAAACAGTACAGCAAAAGATGACGTAGGCGTAAGCAAAAGAATGTTTGCTAGTGTTTGCCAAAGGGTATCTTGTTTAAAACACCTTGACCAATGGGTCCCAAATACCACTCAGAAATTTTGAGTTTTGATAGGTTTGCCAAGGTCTTGGGATAATCTTTGATCCCAAATCGGCGGTCACAGCAAATTGGGAAAAATGAAAGACCCGGTTTTGCTAGACGTTTTCGAACTATTCGATTTTCTTCAGCAAGGCGAAGAAGCCTTGGAACGGATTGAATGAAGTCTGTGCTTCGAAATATGTTGCAGCCAAAAGCCAAAAGGCGTGAGCCAAAAGGCAAAGGCGTTTGTGATCCCGAGTGATCCCGAGGAATTCGCCTAGCATTTCGCCCGCCGACGCGACATCTTCTCCCGGCCAGCGAAGTAGATACTGACTCCGGCTGCGGAAGCCTACGCTTTCAAGGAAAGAGGATACATACGCAGCACCCTTCACTACGTTGCAATGTATCATTCTTCTCACGAACGTTTGTCGATGAATTGCGGATATGAAAGTAGTTCTTGTTTCGCACATAGGTGGAGTACGCAAGTACGCAACTGTGTGACCTTGAGGAAATTTGATCCTCTTTGTTTAATTTAACCAGTGAAAAAACTCATTAAACGTTATTGGTTATAAATTTTTATCTTTTAAACATTCATTTAAACAATTCATTTTGAAATGTAAACTAAATGTTGGTTTACACCGACTTTTAAGTCACAATCAGTATTATATCACAGGGAGTGATTTAAATCGCAATGCACGTTGTGATCTGGAGCTCGTTCGCCGATGCAAATAAGTTTTCTTTAACACAAGAATGAAAGTGTCTAGTTTCTACAAATGTTCCTAATCTCACTTTTTTTTCAATTTTATTATTATTATTAAAACTTTCATTCATCTTTCAAGAACGTATTTATAGTTTAAATGTTAGGAATGGGTTCTGGAACTCAAGAAAATGTGCGCAGTTCATTTTCAGCCCCATACGTCACATACATTTTTTTTATTTTTTGACTAAATAAATAAAAAATAAATAAATGTCTGATAATAACGTGTAACGAGCGGTCGCTACATTCTATCTTCCGCCCTGCCAGCGCTGTTTCACACACCGACGCAGCGAACACTCATCGCGGCCGCCATTCGTCACCATGCAGGTAGACTGCGCTCGTCACGTTGCCACATCGTAATTAAAAATTTTCCCGGAATCATTGGTATCACGATTTCGTAAATGAGCGAGGTAACGCCCCGTTTTGCTGATGTACTCTATTTAGAATCGACACTTAACGACTAGGCTCAGTACTTGCGTTTTGGAAGTACCATGCCACTATGACCACGTAGTAATAATTAAAATTTTGTAGCATTTTTATATTTCTAGATAATTCTGTAATCCAGATAAGATAATGATCTTGACTTGAATATTTAATATGACAATGAATAAACAATAATATGAAATTAAAATACTTTACTTGATCGCACACACTCTCCCCGTTTTTCTTCTTTTATACAAAATTTATTTTTAATTAATTCACCGCGAATTAAATGGCGAGTGAACCTAAATTTGTAAAGAAATAGAGTACGTTGTGTCGTGGGCGTAGCCGCCGATGAGTTTGAGTCGTATTACTTCAAGGGCCATACAAATGAGCCTAACTTTTCCCACCATCTTCCGATTGGAATCTTTATGAATCGTTTTAGAATGAAGTTAACTTTATGAATCGTTTTAGAATGAATGACAATACTGAAAAGGGACTTTATGCCATTAAATTTTATTTCCATTAACTTCATTTTGAAAATTATGAACTTTCATGTTTTGCATGAGTTTCAGAGGATATTACCAAACAAACATCTTCAAATTTGGTTTTCCTTAGCAAATCGCTTTATTTTTCTTATGTATACATCCCATTCTGACGGCTTAAAACAATAAAACTAATTATAAAGACGTTAATAAGGCCATATTAAGGCCAAAGTAATTTTTTTTCAAAAATCATTTTTTCAAATACTCCAACACCGATTTTTGTCGCCAAATCCGGGGTAGACATTGGTTTAGAGTACGAGTAGTTAATGAATCCCGATGATATATTGAAATTTGCCAAAGTTGTTAGTAGTTGTTACATTTTCATTTTTGCTTTGTATGGTCTTAGGAGAACGATTTAAAATGTATATCATCTTGCTTTAGTTTATTCTAGGATGGTGTTAACCTTTATTCTGTGCCGCGGTTATCGACAACTTCATATTTATATTATTACTGTACATAAAATACATAATATGTGTTTTAAATTCTGATCTAAATGACGAGGAAATTATTACTCGAGACGGGGAACGGAGCATCAGTCTTTTTGTTTCCGGATGTGAAAGAAATGAACATGCTTCCAAGAAAGACGGCAATTTCTACCAAAATCAGCATTATAAAGTAAAAAAACGTTTCTAATTGATTTCAGTGCAATAATGTGGACATTGGATGAGCGCAGTGAATTCTTAGAACGGCTTGCAAGAGCCCTGAATATTACATAAGCTACGGGTGTAGAATAAGAATAATTCAAAAGTTACACATTTTCACACAATTTCAAAAATTGCACAAATGTAATTGTTTTGAAAGATGTCTCGCGTCGTTAACATGACCTTTTTCAGCAGTCAAAACTCAAAAATTGTCTTGAAAAAGAGCTTCAAATTTCGAATTTACAGTAGCGGTTAAATGACATTTTCTTAAAAACATCTCCAAATTTTTTAAAGAATATTCCATTTAAGACGAGGTTTTACTGTTCTTTAATATTCTTAAAATAATATTTCCGTCCTACTATTAGGAAACCAAACAATTAAGAAAATGTTTTAAAAAATGTACTTTGGGCGGTGATAATGTCAGCTAGCAAGAGTATGTGGCAAGTTCGAAAAGAGACCCGAGACCAAAAGAATTAGAAAACTAATACGGGAAAGTCTGTGTCATTCTGAACCGCCACTGGTTTTAATTATAGTCCTTCTTATCACTATAAATCTCCATGTAACACATCTATACATTTATTTAGAAGAAATAAGACCACCAGAGGAAGGCTCTTTCAGGTTAGAATGAACTACCTCATTAATTACATATAATTGCTAATTTACATATTATTAAAACCCTTACACTATTTGGTTTTTGATGCGTTCGAACTTAATTATCACGAGAAATACTAATATACTGTTAAGAGTATCATTTTAAATGTGTAATTAATCCAGAGGTTTGTCAAGAGATCTATTTTAAGGTTATATATTTATTCGCAAAAAACACTCAATTCCGCACACGTCAATTCCGTTACTCGGAAACACTGATGCCTTATTTTAATTAGTTGTACACTGAGTTCACATTCGTTTAAGAATGAGATATTTCACTGGAACGAAAGTCGAGACAAGGATTATCATATAACAAAACGGCCTTGACTCAGGCCGTACGTGCTCTGCGTAAATTGGTATTTTCTTAAAAATCTGAAAAACGTTTCGTCACAAACGAGCTATAATATAATACATAGAGTGGCCGAAACGCCTTCATCTTTGAAACAAATTGAAGACATGTTTTTTGCAGTCAAAGCAGTGCCGTCTGGGAAACAAACTATACTGGCATTACGTTTTGCGCTGGTTACGGACGGGCGGGCGCGGGTCGCGCGTAATATAAATCCTCTTATGTGTTTTCATTAAAAACCAATCATTTAGAAACTGAATGAAAATTTGTTAGGAGAACGAATTAAGAAACTTTGAACATGTTGCTTCTTGCATCGATTATTGGCATAAGAATGGAAGCTATTGAAATGTTGTTGTAGTTAGCATAAAGCCTGAAAGTTAATGTCATTGCAATACTGGTATTTAAGTACTGTTAAACGAAAAACAATAAAGAAATAAGTTGTGATAGAACAACACCACAACGATGATTCATTATACCAGTTGAATACACCGCCTTTCGTATGTTTTGGCTTCAAAAAACATGGCGATTACTAGTTCGACGAGCCTCCACGAAGAGCGTTGAAACTATAGGGACAGCCACTCCGTGTAGTATATTCTAGCTCGTTGGTCGTCACCGTGCGTAAATGACTTTTTTCCGTGGCTCACGAGAGAAAAAGGCTTGGTGCGAGACGCCATTTTATCTCTGGCGTAAGCAAAGCCGTGCCAGCCCATGGTGGAAGCTTGTGTGTGCTTGGCGGCGCTTGTGTTGTTATTTTCGAATGATGCAGTGAACAAGAAAGCGTTTGAACTGATGTCCCCAAACCAAATTTAACATCTATCAATTACACACCCAGTGAATAGTGAAAGAATTTTTTTTATTTGATATTGTTAATTGGGCTAAAATGTATTGGAAATAATTGGATCTCCAAGTGTGGAAAATGTTTAAAGTATCCAACTTTTGATCATTTTTGCACTATAGTCACAGCGGACTTCAAATTTCTTGAATTATTGTACAATAAAGAAAAAAGTTCTTGAGTTATATAGGTCACGTGTTGTGTAATAAAGTATTGTTTCCATCAAATATTCAGAAACGAAACGCAACTTTAACTCTTAAGATATTTGGTGAATGTTTCTGCACTAAAGTGTATGTTTAAAAAGATGTTTATTTTGCTAACTGTAGCCCCACAACATAATTTATGGAAATTATTAGTAAATGGTGGCATATTGTCAATGTCAAGAGTGCATTAGAGGCCCGAAGGTTAAATGACAACTTCAGAGAACCTGATAAAAAATAAGTTTTTCAGCAAATTGACTTTTTAAAAATGTGTCATTGGTTGAAAATTTGGAAACATTTTGTTTCTGCATCCGAATGCCTGAGTGTACAAACTGTGCAGAGTCTTAGTAATATTCTGGATGCTTTTGCTGAATTAATTCCGTATGTATTTGAGAAATATGTTAGTTATATTTTGTTAGGGAAATTTCACACTAACAACTTGGAAGGTAGATTTTCTTCGTACAGGCAGCTTAGGAGCCAATTATTATATTAGTTATATTTGGCTGCTGGAAGTAGAGAAAAATTGAGATTTAATGATACTTTGTCTCTCTATTCCACGAATAAAGCAGTGCCCTTTATCACTTTATTGCCATGCTCAGGCATTAATAGAAGTGTTGAAATCAGTAAATATGGTGTTTTGGAATTCAATTTTTCTGACATTCCTGAAAATATTTTGCATGTGATAGTTTTTATATCTGGGTAGGTACTTCTCCTTAATAAATATAATGTATGTATGGCATGGGTGAAAAGCAACAAAGAGGTAGATGTGTGTATACCCAATGATTTTTTATCTGAGTATGATAGGGGTAAAGTGGTTTGTATTAGGAAAACTAATGGAAGTTTGTAAAGCATCATTTTTGTGTGACACAAATGAACTATCAATTCTATTTTAAATGTCAAAAAAGTTTAGTGGTGGTTATGACTTCGCAATAGACATAAATGAACATTGTAACTATAAAAGAAGTACCAAAGACTTGCTTCACAGTATAATGCTAAGAGTATGCAAAACCTTTGTAAAGAATGTAATAAATCTTAAGAATGATGACATTGTTGCTAATAAGTGTGAAAGGCAACTCAAGAAATGTAAAACACAATTAAAGTATGAATTATCTTATCAAATTAAGTTTTCTTCATTCTTTTCCCAGATCCTTGCCTTATATTATTCTTTCCCGTATCAACTCGTAGTTTTATGTATTTCATGAATGCATAATATTTACCTATTTTCATTCTTGTATATTCATAAAAACGCCAAAAACGTGCATGGTTTACAGGAGACGTTCTTTCTGCGCTGGTTTTCTTGGGCTCCAGAGTCCCAAATATCATTACTGTAAAGTAGCATTAGTGCGGGAGAAATGATAATTTATTAACTTAAAGCCAATTGCAGATTTCTACCATGCATTGCACGAAAACTGAATTAATACCGTGCGATGGTCGGAGCGCTTTCCACAGCACGATTTGATGACGTCACAGATTCGCGCTAGGCCATTCTTTCTCGTGGACCACGAGGGCGTGACAATGCGAAAAACACATTCACGCACGATAGATAGCTTAAAAGAGAAGAAAATGAAACACGAGTTAATGGCAAACAATTTTAATTTCACTGTTTTCAAACTCTTTTCAATAATTATTAACTTATCAGAAACTATTAACACATAATTAGAACGAATCTATCAACACATTATATATTATGTAACTCGTAGCAATTGTCTTAGATCTACACCAATTTGTCAACTGATGACAAGTTTTTTTCTAAAATATCTCAGTAATTTTAGGTAATAAACTACTCCAGAGTTCGCAGATTCGAATAGATCCTCAGGAATGTCAGCATTGCTTTCAAGTATTTTAAATTCAGTAATTGTAACCACAATGTACCAGTTATACAATAGGACTTCGTATATGAAACAACATGCTTCAGTAAGTTGTGAAATCCGAGCCTCCTGTTATACAAACTTTAACGAAGGTGAGGGTTCCTTTCGAATCAATCGTGATGAGTACAGACGAACAAATAATTATTCACAATAAAAACCTTTTTAACGATTGGGGAAAAAATGTTTAGATTTCATGACTAAAACTAATATAATATATTTTGATAACTATACACAGATTATATACTAACTACACTGATGTTTCTGAAAAATTGCAACACCCAAAAGGAATAGTCGGTATCACTTAAAAAATCGATGGATGTGTAAAAAAGTGTTCCATAAGAAGTGATTAAATTTACATAGCGATAGCGTGCAAGTTGGTCTAGCAGCGTCCTCCTTTGTATGACAAGTCAGGTCAGTGTTACGCCACCCTCAGTCGATGTCTAGACGTCAAACAACGTAGAAATATGCAAGAAAGGTCTGGAATGCCTCGTCGACGCCAAAGGAAGCAATATTAGAATCCGAGTGAGTTCGAATGGAGCAAAATGATCTGTCTCTGAGAAGCGGTTTTTTTCGTATCGTGTCATTGGGCTCGAACGGGGCGCGTTGCTATATTACAGAGAGACGTGTGTGGATCCAGTGGTTAGAGGAGAGTCGTACACTGCGACGAGCGGATTCTGGACCACACAATGTGACCACAGCGCGTAATCTGTCTTGCAGGAGGACCAGAACTTGTTCGTTCTGGTCCTCCTGTAGCCACTGTCGATGCTGTGTGGTCAAATACAGAAACCGCATGGCAGTTTGTCTCCCCAGTAGCATATCCAGGCTCTCTTTGAATACATACCACGAAGTCTAGAGGCTCTGATGGCAGCGCGTGGCAACTTAACACCGTACCAAATACTCAAGGTCAAAATGCAGGTACACTTCTGTAATTCTAATCATTTGTATATTGTGATATTCTTGGATTGGAATAAATTTTATTACAATAGTATGTTTCCTTGGTATTGTAATTTTCACAAAAACCAGAGTATATAACTTCATATAAAAATAACTACTTTCTTTGTGGCCGGGGGCACCGCCAGCGTTCGGTCGCCTATCGCGAAATGCGAACGTGTCGCCGATATCTGTACCTCGCGTGCGGGCGCTAGCTTTGACGAGGGGCACATGAGGCCAAGGGCGACCGGTAAACAACAGAAGTGCGCGCGCGCGCGCGCAAACACACACACACAAACACAGTCCTTCGGAACAGTGAATGAACATGACAGGCAGAATGGCTTTTCGAAATTCGCTGTTCGAGTTATGTGATATCACCGGTGTTCAGTCTTGACTGTTCGTGGAATGCAAGCTCCTCTGATGAGCTCAGTGGGTCACAGGCAGGTGAGCGATATACTTTAAAAATTAATACTGAGAAAATGTATCTTTATTATTTGCAGTATTGTTCCTGATACCGCTTCCCTGTTTCGAGTGTTTGAAGAACCCCTACTAGAGTGGCTGTCTCCAGTCTAACCATCCATTTTGAATCTTTCGACTCTTCCTTCCACTGGATGGCCCACCTCCACGAGCGGCCACCATGGCACTGGCCTTCTGCTCTCACTATAACACTAAACCGGTCCACGGGCGAGTACTTTCTGCATGTACTTCATAATTCCAACTCTCGTAGCCCTACGGTGGGCTCCTACATGCCAACTGGTAGAGGGACCATGGCTGCACCTTCGTAGCGTTCCACCGACACTGGTAGAACCATACGGAACGCAACCTTATGGCAACACCCCCACACTATTTCCGGCGGGAGAAACCACGTTATGCAAAGTAGTATATTTCTTTCAATATGCCCCAATTTTGTCATTTTTATCAGAATATACAGGAAATATTAGAGATATTGATAACAAGTTATCAACAATATTAGAGTTCTTGATAACAAGTCCTTGGATGAAATGTGCAGGCTTGTTGTGGTAGACGCCTAGACCTCTGGTTTTGGATCGAAAGCAGAAATAATTACAATTGCTACAAAAAGTTGAGACGAAACATTTAATATGTGCATACTCCCAAGGCAACCCATTGATCCTCGAGCTACTGCTGTTACTGGACTCCGCATGGTCAATGGTGAGTTGGACCGGCATTCTGAAAGGCTTGAGACGACACACTCTGAAGATGTCGCTCAAGCCTTTCTTGCTTTTCTGCTGATCTTGGGTTCTCAAA